>JANIJN010000065.1:0-60020 GCA_030557975.1 Soucietia sequanensis | reverse complement strand
GGTATTGCATTATGGAAATTCACAGCGGATTCCAAATGTTATTTCTGTTGCAAAGAATTCAATGACATCCCAGATATTTCTTCAAATGATCGGGAGGAACCTAAATTTAAGCTCCTCGAACATACATTCCTCAAGTGTCTGTCTTCACAACACCTTTGGGATATATGTTATCAAAAGGATAATCACATCCCCCCAGTTCGTTCATGGCAAAATATAATTGCCTATTATGACTCTATTACTTTCAATTCATTAAACAGATACCTTTTTTTACTTTATAGAATGAACTCGTCTCGACGAGCGCAATTGCAGGAGTCTGATTTGATTCCTGCTTTGACTCGTGAGTCAGCTCTTTCTATGGTATCTTATCTCTTATCTACTTATAAAATATAGGCTACTACTAGCCTAATCTAACCGTTTTTTCAAATCTGCACGATTATTTTCGCAGCAGTTTTTTTTCATCTAATTCTTCATTTAATTCTACGTAGGGGTTTTTTGCAACATTTTATCCCCGCTACTTCGACGGTATATAGTTAATTTATAGTTAAATATATATTCATTATAGTAAAAAAAAAAAAAAAATAAAAAAGACATTAAATTTGGTCAACCGTTGTTCAAATCTGCGCGATTGTTTTCATCTAATTCTACATTTAATTCTGCGTAGGGGTTTTTTGCAACATTTTATCCCCGCTACTTCGACGGTATATAGTTAATTTATAGTTAAATATATATTCATTATAGCAAAAAAAAAAAAAAAAGTGGCGCAAACCACAAGGGTTGATTGTTATTGAAAATATACTTATATTTAAACTACTTATACAAACATAACGTAAAGACTAAGCATGGATCATGTCGAGTGCAGATTATCAGGGTTTGCAATAGTCGGAGGTGTCAGAGCATCTGTAATTGTTGTAGTAGGAGGTTTTTGAACTTCTGTAATTGTAGTGCCAGGACGTGTCAGACGTAATTATCACTACTCTTTATTTTCCTGCCTTGAAATTTATAGTTTCTGTTAAAAAATGTTTTCGGTTAAAGGCAAAGATAAAAATAAGACAATTTCGTCATATAAAAATAAAAACATTTACAGATTCGAGAAGAAAGTAGATTGTAATCAAAACTATGATAAGTTGAATAGTTCCTTATGTCTATTTGAGACAAAGTGGTGAAATACTAATTTTTGATGGAAGATTAAAAAAAAGATAAGAATACTCAAAAAATTTAGGTGCGAAAAAAATAAATAAACTTTTACAAACTTTCAATCGAATTAAAAAAATTGGCTCAGTTTGTGGATCAATTAATTTGGTTCTTAAGTCAGGAAATTAATTGAATATTAAGATTAGACTGACTTTCACTCGAAACAGAAAAATCACCGCTAGATTGTTTATCCTAACTTGCATATATATGCTAAAGAACATGTACTCATGAATTACTAATTGCACTATGAATTGAGCTCAGGCCGAAATGTGCTCAAGGTTTTCAAGAAGAAAGACAAAAATTTTACTTGAGATCATTGCAATATATCCACATTCAAACTATTATTTTTTTTTGAAGCTTGCTTTTCTTCTAGAACTAAGGTGGATGATGAGTCAAATGAATTTAATGAATCATTAAAATATAAATCTGGTACCTTTTCTGCTATGGATGGTACTTTACCCGAGTACTAGCTGCTGGTGTATTGATATAGTTGAAACCAATGCTCATGATGTACGAGTGAACACATAAATAAATAAATAAATAAGAAAATAAACAAAGAAGAATTATTTCAATAAATTATTGTCAATACTTCTCTTGCGACAAATCTTTTTGCAACGTGTGTTTTCTTTTGCCATCAATATTCTATTCCAGTATTCCATTAGCGATTTTATTTGCGATTTAAAACGTACTACTTACTTTATATTCATCTCACTACGTTAGAACAATACTTATCAAACGTATAAACTACAATTTGCTTATTTTACAAAGAATTTGATTCATCTTAGAGATTATTAAAAAATCATTATCTTTAAATTCAATAGGAGTTTTCCATACTTTTTTCACCCTATTTCAAAGATGTGTACTTTCTATTGGAATTTGGCTAAACAATTTGACAGGTTATATTTCTACTAAATTAAAATAGACGAATAAATAAGTGAATATATTGTATAAAATTAATTAACTATAAATTAAGTTTAAGATCAATCAGCGAGCAAATCAAATATAATAAAAAGCAAGGTGATTAAACTTAAAATAGAAGAATTGAATAAGGAAGGAGGGTGTGATTTATAAGGAGAAGAATATTTGAATTTTTCTTATTGTATTTCAGTGTTTTGTTTTTCTTTTTCTTTTTGATTATGCAACCCAGAACCAAAATTGTTCAAGTTTATTTCTAGGTTGACGTTCAGAAGTGTTTCTTTCTTCTTCTTCAATTAAATCCAAACCATCAAAGTTAACTTCATCATGAGGAACGAGCCATTTCTTTTGACCTAATTTGAAAAAAGCAAAAGCTCTATGACCCCAATATAACACCAAAACAATTGGGATGGTAATATAGGCAGCTAAGAAATCACCTACGTTCCAATCAAAGAAAACGGCATAACCATTAGTAATTGTAACAAGGGAAATGAAGAAGATACAAAAATAAGCACCATAAGGTTGGAAAGGAGCATGATAACGAACACGATCATAAAGACCTTGAACAACAATGGCTTTTCTCCATCTAAGGTAAGCCCAACTAACGAAAATCCAAGAAATAAAACCAGAAATGGTTGAAATATTTGAGAACCAAGAAAATACACTAGCAGATGAAGAAGAAACATTTAAATAAGCAAGACAACCAACACACCAACTGATTAATACAGCAGGATAAGGAATCCCCCATCTATTTGTTTTAGCAAACACTTTTGGAGCCAAACCTCTTTTACCAAGAGTATATAAAGAACGAGAAGCACTATAAAGGAAAGAATTCCCAGCACTAGCAGCAGAAGTAAGAATAACGGCATTAATAATATGATTTAAAACGGGGATACCGGCATTTTGAATACCAAGAACAAAGGGAGAAGCACTAGCATCGGAACCACCAGATAATAATTTTGTACTGGTTGAATCAGCCACTATACCAATAACCAATGAACCCAAGATATAAAAAAAGGCCAAACGATAAACGAATCTTGAAGCAGCTTTTTTAATATTACGACGAGGATCAACAACTTCAGCAGCACCGGCGACAATTAATTCGGGAGAACAAATAAAAGAATAACCAGCTTTAATAATGGCAGTCCATACCGATAAGAATCTACCGGTTGAACCACCGGTAAGATGTTCATGGAAAGCATTATCATGTTTCCAATATCTAAAACCCAAACGATCATGATTTGGACCACCACCAAAGAATAAAACAATACCAAGAATAATAAGACCAGTAAGAGAAATTAATTTAATACCACCAAAATAAAATTCAGTTTCACCAAAATATTTTACAGGAGACATATTAAGAACAAGAAGAAGGACCAAAAAAATTGAAATCCAAACGGCAATATTAACTTTGGTTGTCCAATATTCAATAACAATAGCAGCAGCTACAACTTCAGCAGCCACCAAGATCGAAAATGCATACCAATAATTATAACCAATAGCAAAACCAAAAGAGTCTGATAAATAATCATTGACGAAAGAAGGAGCCCCCGAGGAAGGAAGGGGTAAAAAATTTGACATTGAACCAAGCATGGTCATAATAAAATAAACAACCACGGACATAATAATATAAGAGAGGAAAAGAGCGGCGGGACCACCAGTGGAAAGAGTGGAACCAGAACCAACGAATAAACCAGTACCAATAGCACCTGAAAGGGCAATCAATTGAAGATGTCTTGATTTTAAACCTCTTTCAAGAGTATTTTCATCAAAAGTTTCATTTGAATTTTCAGGAGATAAAATTTTACCGGTAACTTCATCAATATTAACAATTCTTGAATTTGCAACTGAAATATTTAGATATGAAGAATTTGCTCTATAAATTGCCGGTTTTGAATTTGAATGAACGGCTTTTATTGAATAATCATTTTTTTCCGACATATTGAATATATTGTTATGATTGAGTATATATGAATTGAATTACAAGTGAATCAACACTAATAATGTGAATGGAAGAGGGGAAAGAGTGGATTGAACGACTTGATTGAATATATGATACAAGATGATATAAGATGATATAAGATGATATGATATTATATAATACAATAAATAATATTATATTATGTTATTATAATATATTATAATATATTAATATATTATTATAGTGATAAGTAATTGATATATAGAAGAAACTACAAGAGAAGTAAAAAACAATGAAGAAGATTAAACGAAGGATTAATCATGATTTATATAGAAACGAAAGACGGAAAAATAAATATAGAGAAGTAATAGTCATAATAGATTGTGGGGAAAATTACTTAATAGATAGAGATAATATGAAAAGGCTAACACAGGCCAAGTGATGAAAGTGGAAATGGAAGTGGAAAAGGAAGCAAAATTGGGAAGTGAGAGATACGAAGATAAGACACAAAGACGAGAGAAGCAGACAGACAAATATTAAATTAAACAGACAAGAACAAAGAACAAAGAACAAGGTAATAGATATAGATATAGAGATAAGAGAGAGAGAGATAGGGAGATAGTGAAATAATAGATACGAAAGATATAGAGTACAATTAGAGCATTTAGCATATCATCATGAAAAAAAGGTGAGTTTTTATAAGGCATATTGAGAAGAGACAAAAAAGAAAAGGCTCATCGCGGTGTGTGTGCAGGAACAGCCCAGTAATATTATAATATTATTATGAGAGGACGAATACGGCATTTACAAGACTCACTTTGTGCACCGCCAAACATATACCGATACATTGACAGTAAAACGCCCCAAATACCTGCTCTTCTGACTGACGTGGACATGGTTCTCTATCCCAGGATGGTGAATGGGTGAGGAGGAGATTGAGCGTGAGGAGTATACCCCAAGACACCAATTGAGCAATGCAAAGTAACATAAGAACATGATAATATAACAATATTAGAATATAAGAATATTAGAATATGGCGTGATGGTGCGTATATAAGGGTTAATGTAGCCGATACCGCTGTCAACACATCGGAGCTAACAGCCGAGATCGCCGCTTGCGCATTCCCTGAAAACAAGAGGGTGCATCCTGCACACAGTGCGCAATTAGTAAATGTGTCACTGCAAGCGAGACGGCCTACTGGCTTCTTCTACTTCGAATACGAGACAGACAGATAGACAGATACAGATATGGATAGTCAATTGGATAGTCAGATATGGATAGATAGATATGGATGGTGCATGCACACGGGCATTATTGTCGCTTGATCTACCAGTCTTTGTATACCCCTACTTTACCGTATTATCATATGCCATGTTTGTGTTTCTGCTTGTATTGTATTTGTACCTGTATTTGTATTTGTATTTGTATCGTAAGTGTATTTGTTTATCAGTCACCAATCACATTTGTTGTCTTTGATTCCGTGTCATCACACTTTACTCAATTGAAATCATGACACCACTTGATGTATCCAATATCCAATATCAAATATTCAATATCCAATCATGATTTTCAATATACTAATCTGATGTAATTGACATGCCCAATCATATTTCTGTTTTTGGTAACTGTTTCCCTATTCAAATTAATATTCTTTTTATTTCTTTTTATTTCTTTTATTATGTCAAATTAACCGTTAATTTATAACCCTTTTATGTATTACGTCCTTTCATTAATTATTCATTTTTGTTATATCATTCTATGCTCATAATTCATTGTCCGTCTTATAATCTCTATTCTTACTACACTTTGTTCCCAATAAGTAAAACTTCTAATATCATAATGAATATAGATTAAATCTCACTTATTCAAATCCAATATTATTTTTAACCCTCCCTTAACTCCGATGCTACCTAGTGTTCTTTGACTTTTCTACATTATCGTAACCTACCCCATTTTTGTATTCTTCTGTTACATTGTATTCTTATTCTTCTTTTTGTATTTTAATTAGGTCCACTTACGTATTTTTTAGCTGATCCGTATAATGTGACAATATAAATACAATAAACAAGATTCTACCACAATATTATGTACTTAACACTATCACGATCAAATCAAATCAAATACATGACAAGCAAAGTTCTTTGTTCAGCTCAATAGTAAATCTTTTCGATATCATTTATGTATCTTTACATCAGCTCTCTCTCATACTTCATGATACAGAACACAATAAGCACAAGAACATCGAAGTAGAAAGTTTCTCTCAATTAAAAAAAAAAACAGATTTGGTTAGTATTATCATAATTCAAATCATCATGATTACCAAATTTGTTTTTCAAATCTCTCATAAATTAAGCATGAATGTTCAGTGATTTGTACTTTGACTTTATGATCATCTCAGTCTTTGATATCATCCTGACTCAATTATACATACCAATATCTGATACAAGAATCACAAAATAAGTGAACTTCATATTCATTGAATTTTATTTGAATTTCAATCTTATATCACGTACTTCATTTTATATCGTCTTTTCGATATAGTTATAGCTCAAAATTCTTACAAAGTGGTAAATATCTATATATATGTTTTTATACTCGTCTTGATATTTCGAGATTAAATTAAATTGATATTGTGAAATGATATGTCTCTCTCCATATTATTCAATGATTGGCTCATATAAATTTCAAACGACTCGTAACCTCAATAAATCCCGGTATAATTAAATTTAAATACTACGATTGGGACGAAAAAGTAGGTTATTAAAAAAAAGGCACTCCCTTATTAGTAAACTAATTATATGGTAAGGAGTCATCAAAAAGTACATAAGAAAGTTGTTAAAAAATGAAGCATTGATTTAGCTGAAAACTTGTAATGAGGTAGAGAATAGGAGAGTTTAGAAATAATTTGATTTTCAAGTCAAGGCAAAAATTAAATGGTCATTCCAATGGATACAAGATTAATTGATTTATTCACTCTTACCATTCAATGGACAAGAATTGAATTTGATTACACATTTATCAAGTAATTACTGAATCAAACTTAAAAAATAGATTTTTGTGAGTATTTTTCAAATACTATTAGTTTATAACAATTTTGCAACTTTTTTTAATAAATGTTGAATTATTTCTCAAATTTATATTTTCAAAAGTAATGCTAACTCTAAACAGGGTACAAACAAAATTTATAGCACATAATTTTATTTCTTAGTAACATGATACACAATGCTACTATCTCTTGTCATTCAAAGAATTGCACATATTGTACGTAGATACATTTTTGTAGATATACTTAAAAATGTACTTATATATATGGGTGTATTATTTTAGATCATCATGAATCCTGCACATAACAACAGCATCGATCTTTTTTTTTTTTTTTTTCTCTATCATTATTATACTTGAAAAATATAATCATATTCTAATATATTTAAAGTATTTTATAACAATCAACACCTTTCATAATTCATTAAAAATGTCAAGTTTATCACAGCAGTTGAAAGTGATAAGTGACAACAATGCGTCGGTGGCCTTGGATAGAAAATCTCGTTCCAAGATCCATTCACGTTCACTTTTATTTGATTCCAAAACTGCATCAACCCAAGATTATGATTCAATTTATCAAATTGGATTAGAAGGATTAGAAGAACTTATTGAATTAGATTCAAGATTTTCAAGATTTAAAGGTTCTCTCTTTTCAGAAACTTCAATCTCTTATGATAGAAATGTTCAAACCAAAGAAACCATTGATCAATTAAATCTTAACATTGAAGCATTCTTAAATTTAGTTAGTCAATATTATAATTTAACTCCAAGTTTAAAAGCTACCGAATGGTTAGTTAGAAGATTTTTCATAAATATTCATAATGCCGAACTTATGTTATTATCTTGTTTACCATATTATCAAGAATCAGTTTTTTTGAAAGTTTTAAACGTCATTCCAAAATCATCATTCCCACCAATTTTTGGTTGGATTATTGGATATAAAGATTTAACTAAAAATCCACCATCAAATTCAATCTTAAAAAGTTTCCATAATGATGCTGAATTTTACAAATTATATTCAACTTATTTAGTTGAACAAATTAATAATAAAACTATCTTTAATCAACAATTGGTTTTTTATTTATCAAATACTATTCAATTATTAGCTTCTTTCAATAGAGATCTTGAAAAATTAAATGAATTTTATTTACCCATTGTTTTAGAAGTTATTGGGAAATTTTTATTACCTACAAAATCATATAAAATAAGTAAAAAATCAAGTAATTATGATATTAAAATAAGTGCTTATTCAATAATTGCCGTTCTTGGTTCAATCATTCCTTTAACTTCAGATTTAATCGAATCTTTTACCGATTCAATATTAAATGATTCAACTTGTTTCGAATCAAATATTAAAAAACAAACCATCACTGTTTTAGGTCAAATTTGGAATTTTTATAATGAGGATTCAAAATTAGGTTCAAATTTAAATTGTTTTCAAAATTTAACCGTTTCTCATTTAATCAATGATAATGATTCTTTATTATCAACTATTATCGAAGATGATTGTAAATTAAATAAATTCTTGATTTACTTTTTCCTTTCTTCAGTCAATGATGATATTAATGCTTTCAAACTTTTCAAATTCATCAAACTTGGTAATTCTTCAATTTACTTTAATGCTACTTTCACTAAATTGTTTGAAATTGCTCAATCTAAAAAAGATGATAATACCAGGGAAAATGTAATTTCCGTTTTTGAATCAATGATTGCTTCAAATCGTGAATTGTTTACTCAAACTTTAAAATCTCATAATAAATCACTCACTGAATTAGAAATGATTCTTATGGTCAATTTGAATGATCAAGAGCACAATGATGCCGATATCGAATTTGAAGATAATGAAGAAGAAGGAGATGATGAAGCAGAAGATGAAGAAGAAAAACTCGTTTATATAAGAGATGGTTCTGTTCAATTAAAAACTTTCAAAACTTCAACAACTTCGTTTCTCAATGAAAATTCAACACCTGAGCTTATTAAATTAAGTCACTTATTCATTGAAAATTTACATGATTTAAAGTCGAATGCTGAACAAAAAAAGGCAGCTTTAAATTTTGGTAAAACAATCTTTAAAAATGATGAAATTTTTGTTTCATTTTTAATTATCTTATCATTGACTTCAACTATACCATTTTTAGTTAGAGTTTTAGCATTACAAATAATCAAAAACAAATTAGTCAATAAAGAAGATAAGAGAACTAAAAAATTCCATTTTTATTTGGTTACTCCAATATTAATTCTTGGTTTATTTGATTCTAATAAATCTATTAGAAGTATTTTCAGTATAATCTTAGAACATATCAACGCTTCAAATACAATCCCACCAAAGGGTAAAGATTGTCACTTATTCATGGAAGATCAAATCTATGGTTCTATCCCTGCTAGTAAACGTGCTATCATCACCCCTGATGATGCATTCGCCATGTTGGATAATTTATTTCAACCAAAACAAGTTAGTGTTAATGATGTTGTCACTGATCCATATCGTTTAAATACTTTACTTTTCGAATATTTATTCAAATCAACTACTAAACTGAAAAAATTCGGTCAATTACTTTTAAAAACTTTCATTTTAAACCAATGGTCATTACCATTTTGGCCAATAGTTTTGAAATCTAAAGTTTGGACTATTTTAAATATTGAAAATAATAAATCGGTGGTTGATTTAAATAAAAACGGAACTGATGATAGATTTTTCTTTATTGATACTGATGTTTCTGAATATTTAAGTAGAAGAAGCAATTGGATCGAACAAGCTAAATTAACCAAAATTGATTTCGTTAATGACATTGAAAAACCATTAGTTGGTCTAGTAGGTGGTAAAACTACAAATGACAAAAAAGTTATTAAAGAAGTTGAATGGTTGATAAAAGCTTTACAAACAAACTCAAATGATTTACAAACTGTTGTAAATGAAAGATTAATTAAAATTTTTAAAACTTTGAAACCAGTTGATTATAAATTAAGAATTACCAATGAATTAATTGATCAATTAACCAATGAAAATGATACTCTTTTAATTGATGCAATGGAAACTCTTCAATTATTTGATTTTGATCATGCATCAGTTATTGCATTATTATCAAATGTTCAAATCGTTAGTCAAATTCCAGAACAAGGTTTGGCAAAGAGAAGAAGAAGATCATCAAACTCTACAAGACAAACCATGGCTAGAGATGATATTAGTAACATGGCTTCAACTCATTTAAAAAAATTAACTATTGTTTTAGATGTATTAGAAAATAATCTTAGAAATAAATCAAATGATATTGCTCAACCAGATTTATTACAAGCACTTTTCAAAATTTTAACTGATTTGGATTATTTGGGAAATGATGGTAATTTACCAATTTTATACGCTCAAGAAACTCTTGCATCATGTATGTTATTGAGTATAATTAACATGAAAAAATCATCAAGTAAAAATAATTATAAATTTGATTCAAATTCAATTAGAGCTGATTTAATCGTTAATTCAATTAGATTATCACAATCTCCTCAAGTTCAAAATAGATTATTATTAGTAATTGCTGAATTAGCTTCATTAGCACCAGAAATTATTTTACATTCAGTAATGCCAATTTTCACATTTATGGGAGCTCATACTATCAGACAAGATGATGAATTTTCTAGTTCTGCATTACAACAAACTATTGCTAAAGTTATACCTGCTTTAGCAAGTAGTGGATCATCAACTTTGAGTAACGAAACTGAATTTTTATTAACAAGTTTTGTTACTGCATTCCAACATATTCCAAGACATCGTCGTGTTCAATTATTTATTTCATTATCAAGAACATTAGGATTTGATAATTCATTACATATAATTATCTTTTTAATCGGTCAACAATATTCAAATAATTTATCCAAGGGTAAAATTACAGAATGTAATTCATTATTAGAATTTTCCACATCATTCTTAAAGAATTTTGGTGCTTATGAAATTTTACAAGGATTAGGAAAATTTTATGAATTATGGAATGAAATACCAACAACTGAATTAAAACCAAATACTGATGAATTTAATAAATTAAGTGCCAGATCAATTTTTGGAACTTCAATTGTATCATTTTCAACCGATGAATTGATTACACTCAAATCACAATTATTAAATTATATTTATAAAATTTTAAATACTGATCTAAATTATTCACAATCTGGATCTTCATCCTTAAAATTAAAAATTTCATTAATTTTATTAGATTCAAATACTGAAAGTTCCCAAAAATCAGAAATTTTAGGTGGATTTAGTAATGTTACATCATTAATTTTATCAAGTTTAGAATTTTACACCAATTCATCATCCGTTAACAAAAATGAATTAATAATTAGTAATTTATATGAATTATTATCCAATTTCTTAAATCTTTTACCATTAAATTATTTTGTTGAATCAATTATTAATTCAATGAATCCAACTTCAAATCCATTATCAATGAGAATTGCCAAAAATTTTGCAATTTTAGCCGGTACTAAATTTGAATTAGAATTAAATACTAATAGTATTGATAAAGATATTGAAGAAATTGTATTAGAAAAATTATTACCAACTTTAAACAAAGGAATTGAAACTATTGATAATACTGAATTAGTTCAATCATATTTAGATACATTTTCAATTATTGTTTATAAATTTGGAGTTTCAAGTAATGAATTAACAAATACCAAAAATTCAAAAGTTTTATTAGATTCTTTGAAAACCATTGTTTCATCGGAAGGATTATTAAATGAACAACCAGAAGTAATTGTTTCATCAATCAATGCAATTACAAGTATAATAAATGTTTTGGGAGTTAAAACAATTGGATTTTTCCCAAAAATTTTACCATCAGCTTTAAAAATTTGGGAAACCACTACTAAAGTTAGGGAAAATGAAAGTAGTGATGATGATTCATCAAGTGAAGATGAAGAAAATGATGATAGTTTAAAATTATTACAAGCATCAATTTTAGCATTATTATCATGTTTAGTTAAAAAATTACCCGCTTTTGTTATATCAAGTTTAGAAAAAATTTTGATAACTATTTTCCAAAGTGAATTAGTTGATACATCAATTAGATCAGGTATACTTGATTTATTAATTGAACATATTGATTTATCACAATTATTAAAATCAACATGTAATTTAAGTTTAAATAATAAATTTTATGAAACATCTAATGCAGTTGATTTAGGATTATATTTAAATTTATTACAATCAATAATTGATAAAATTGATAAAAAATCTGCATCATCACAATCAACATTATTTATTAAATGGTTAATTAAATCATTTGAATTTAGAAATGAAATTGGAGAAAATAAATTTAATATTAATACAATTAATAGATTAGAAAGTTCATTCCATTCATGTGGTATAAATTATGTTATGAAATTAAATGATAAGAATTTCCGTCCATTATTTGCAAATTTAGTTAGATGGTCAATTAATGGAGAAGGATCAATTTCAACCAAAAATACTGAAATTTCAAGATTATTAGCATTTTTTAAATTTTTTAATAAATTACAAGATAATTTAAAGAGTATTATAACTTCATATTTTTCATATATTCTTGATGCAACTTCTTCAATTTTAAACAGATTTTCAAATGGAGATTTACAAGAAATTAATTTACGAAGAATTATATTAAATACATTAACATCATCATTTAAATATGATCAAGAAGATTATTGGTCACAACAACTGAGATTTGATTCAATATTTCAACCATTATTAAATCAATTGAAAAATATTGAAGAAAATATTGGTAAATATTTAGTTAAATCAATTTCATCATTTATTGTTAATGTATCAAGTGATGAATATAATGAAAAATTAGTTCATGGATTAATTAAATATATTTCAAATGAAAATGAAAATGATACTGAAAATGAAAATAAATCATCAACAAAAATTTGGACTATTAGAACATTAAAATCGATTTTCCAAAAAATGGGTGAACAATGGTTATCTTATTTACCAACATTAATTCCATATATTGCAGAATTATTAGAAGATGATGATGAAAAAGTTGAAATGGAAGTAAGAAGTGGTTTGGTTCGTGTTATTGAAAATGTATTGGGTGAACCATTAGATAGATTTTTAGATTAATCTAATAAATCGTGTATATATATAAGTTTAATTGACGTATCATAATTGATAATTTCAAAAATATGTGTTTGTTTAGATAGATTTGTAAGGAGATAAAGTAACAATGAAATAATTTATGATATCAAATGGCTGAGAGTATATAATTCATTTGAAGCTAGAGAAAGTCAAAGACTCTTAATTTTAACTTCAATCATATCTCAGAATATATAACGATTTAAGCTGCTAATTTTCATAGACCTGATGTATATTAATGATTGAAACACCTAAAGTAAGTCAAAATTTAGTAAAGGTTAAATATTAATGAAATAGTATACATACAAATGTTAATTCTATTCATTTAATGAACAACATTGTAAGATATCAATGCAATTTCAATATTTACCTAAAAGTGAATTTAATTTGAAGAACTTTTTCAAAATCTCCCAGTTTTTCTTATCCGTTTATTACGAGCAAAATCCATACATTTGAATGAGTAGATGCCAATACCAAAATATTATAAAGTTCATAAGGACCATGAAAGTTGCTCAAAATTTAAAAAAAGCAAAACTATATGAAGTACACTAAACTTTAATTATTTTACTAATTTACCTCAAAAATTGTTGCTGCAATTTTTCAATTTTTCAATTTTTCAATTTTTCAATTTTTCAAGAGATCTTTTTTAATAAATTGATTCTAAAAAAAACCATATTTTCAAGCTGTTTTCAAAACACTGTTGGGGGAACTTCGTTATGTGAATTATGTTTAAATAATTTGTCCTGTGTTATTCGAATAACTATGAAACCGTCATTATAAAATAGACTATAACTTTCACTTTAAAAATTGTAACTACGATAATATTTTTTTATACTTTGCTATAAATTCATTCTGACCATTCTTTATCAATGACAATAAGTGAAATACAATTTCAGCTACCAAAAGAATAACAATTTACTGAGAAATTATATAATATGAACTTGTGTCAATGTTATATTCGTTTAACAATTGTTTATGCTATATCCGTTGACACAGAATAATCACGCGGTGTACGGAACTCCTACTATTCATTCTTGTAGGATAATGGGTTGAGGCATTTCCTAGAAACATTATATTGAAACCCGTGTTAAATTCAATTTCTTATTACTTGATAATTTGAATATTGAATATTTATATTTATAAACTGATAAACTTTATTCTTGTATAAATTTTAAAAATAATAGCGTTGATTTGCTTTGCTTGCTTAAAAAAATGTATATGCAGGGTTTCAAAATTTTAAAATTTCTCGTTTGATATTTTTCGCAACTTTTAAATCAACTACAAAATGGAATAATAAAACATAATTTTTTTCATTATAATAAACTAAAATAGAGATTTATATAGTATAATCATATATATTCGTTATTTACTTATTCATTTATTTCATTTCATATGAACATAGATTACTTCTTTTCTCTTTGACCATAAGCTTTAGTTGCATAATCACCATTAATAACAATAACATCAGAAGGATTATAATCATAAGTCTTATCGAAATAAGATTTTAAAATTTTAATAACCCCATTTGAATATCTTGCTTGAGCATCAATGGAAGTACCCGAAACATGAACGGTTAAACCATTACCGAATCCAGAAGGATTCTTCATTGAACGCCAAACATGATTTTTTGGAGCTGGTTGTTGAGGCCAAACATCACCTGCATAACCGGATAATTTACCTGATTCTAAAGCGGCGGCAATATCAGTATCAACGGTAATTGCACCTCTGGCAGTATTAACTAACCAAGCACCATCTTTCATATGAGAAATTAAATCTTTATTGAAAAGACCCTTTGATTTTTCATGAAGTGGACAATTGATGGTGACAACATCAGCACGACTAACCATTTCTTCTAAGGAATCAACTTTTTCAACAATATCATCATTATCATTATAAAGTTTTGAAGCTTGATTTAATTTATCGGTAGCTTGTTGAGGTAAAGATTGATAATCATAATATAATAATTTTTTTGGATTAAAAGGAATTAATCTTTCTAAAACTCTATAACCAATTCTACCAGCACCAACGGTGGCGACAACTTTATCTTCCAAATCATAAGTATCTTTGGCAGCACCGGCAATATCCCATTCACCATCAATAACTTGTTGATGACCAGCAGGATAATTACGAACCAATAATAAAATTGACATAAGGACATGTTCAGCAACAGAAACCACATTTGAACCAGTAACTTCAGCCACCGTAATTTTATGTTCATTGGCAGCGGTTAAATCAACATGATCAGAACCAACACCGGCGGTAATACAAATTTTTAAATTTTTAGCCTTTTCAATTCTTTCACGAGTTAAATAACCGGGGAAAAAGGGGGTAGTGATTACAACTTCAGCAGTTTCTAATTCTTTATCAAAAGTTGAATTTGGTTCAGGATCTTTATCATCGGTTGAAACCAATTGATAACCATGATCTTCAATAAATTTACGAGCACCTAATTCATTTTCTAAACAACCAAGTAATCTTTTTTGTTCTTTGGCATGTTCATGACCTTTATATAAAACGAGTAAAACTTTTGGTTTATCTGACATGGTGGAAAATTGAGTAGTTGAGGAGGGATTGGTATTAATAGGATATATGTATATGAATATATTATATTAATTGATGATTAAAATAAAAATTGTAGAAGATAATTGAGGATTAAAAGCAGTATTTATACAAATGTCAATTATATGTATAACGATTAGCTAATGATATGTTTATGATTGATAGCAAACAAGTAGTATTATCCGAGAGATTTTTAAAACAAAAAGAAAAAATCAGGTAACGGAAAAGTAAGAGAAAGCAAAAAAATAGGTTAAAGTAACACAAGAATACAAGAATAGAAGTGTACAATATGAGAAGATTACAAATATACAATATACAAATATGAGAGTATAATATAATGGCTAATGAAATATGGCTAAGTGAAATATATTCATGGGGTAGAACTAGAAATAGAACTAGAAATAGTATCATTTAGTAATAACGCGAACATCGGAGTTTGATTCAACACCAACAAATGAGACATTATTTGGTATATAGGTAAAGAGGGGAAGAGTAGTAGAGGGAATAAGATACTAGAATAAGATAAAATAAGAATTGAATAAGAATTGAATAAGAACTGAACAAGAATGGAATAACAATTGAAGAATTAACAGATGTATACAAAGGAGAGGGTTGTAATGAAAACAGTGGAATATTTACCCCATACTTCGGATAATAAGATGTATGATTGACCGATAAACAAAACAAAACAAAATAACAGAAGAAGTAGATATAGTATAGCCATTTTATGGTTATAAAGTACGCAATAACCCAGACAAGAACAAGAACAAGACATACACTATGACATGGTGACACTAGAGTGTAGTATAGTATAGTGTATTGTATGTATAGTATAGTATAGTATAGTAGTAGTATAGTAGTAGTACAGTAGTAGTAGTTGGTCATGTTTGCTTTGCTTTAGTGTTGTGTAAAATATCGCGGCAATGTTTACTATGAGGGGATCTCCTAGTGTGGTGTACGGATGACACTTGGCGCTAGCTCTAACACTTATCCATAAGCTGTCACTTTCGCACACTTACTACTCTACTCTCTATACTATTCTCTACTCTATTCTATTCTCTACTCTCTACTCTACTCATTTGAATGGATTTACTCGTATGTTGCTCATCTGGCTTGGCTTAATCTATCTGTGAGTATTGCCTTGTACCAAATGTTGTAGTCACTTTCTTCAAAATATGGTAGAGTAAGTCATATACTATATTGCAGACTATACTATACTATTCTATACGATACTATAATATACTATGATCTGTTTAAATTACGAGGGTTGTGTGGTGTACGGATGTTATTACTAGATACATAATTATCACATCCGGTCATATCCCACTACTTCTTTACATTACTATCACTATACTCTACTTAATACTGTACTATACTATATTATAATACTCTATTATACTCTATTATACTACACTATCACTAGCTCTTATATAGCCTTCTATTATATCATCGTTCTAAATGTCATGGTATGCTTTGGTGTACGGACTATATTGAGTCACCCGGGTACACGCACGACTCTTTTAAGAATATTCTAGCACAATTCTTTCCAGTATGAAAAATTTACTACTCAATATATATATTAGTGATAAATATTATCGATCTATATACTGATATACTAATACTATACTAAACTAACCTTACATCATGGTATGTATTCATATATAATATACATATATAATCCATGTATCAAATATGATTATATGAATAACTTATATAACTTATACTAACACCCCCAGTCAACCTTATTAAAAAGTGTTAAAGCATTACAACCATTATTTGATAGAGTTTTAATTCAAAGAGTTAAACCAGCAACTCAAACAGCATCAGGAATTTTCATTCCTGAAAAAAATCAAGAAAAATTAAATCAAGGTACCGTAATTGCTTCAGGTCCAGGTATTACCAATACCACTACTGGTAATATTATTCCAACTTCTGTTAAAGCTGGTGATGTTGTTTTATTACCTTCTTTTGGTGGTAATCCAATTAAAGTTGGTGAAGAAGAATATTTATTATATACTGATAAAGAAATTTTAGCTAAAATTTCTGAATAAATTAATCAACGAAATTAATCAACGAAATTAAATTAACGAAATTAAATTAACGAAATTAAATTAACGAAATTAAATTCGTAAGAATTTAATTGAGTTGATATAAGTTACTTTAATATAAGTTACTTTAATATAAGTTACTTTAATATAAGTTACTTTAATATAAGTTACTTTAACGAATTTAAATGAGTTATTAGAATAAGTCACTTAATTAACTCATTTAAATTCATTAATTAGTAGAACAATTATTCTTAGTTATAAATTAACCTTGTAAATAAAATATATATAATAATATATGATTATATGAAACTATTGTAATATTGTAATACTAATATATGATTATATGAAACTATTGTAATATTGTAATACTAATATCAGTTTAACTACTTGTATATTTATTTAATAGAATAGTATGTAATAATATACTATTGTAATATACTATTTTAATACTTATATATTGCTTCAATAGGCAGTGTTATAATATGAGTATCATGAAGTATTATACAAAGTAAAAATGATTATTTTATGAAGTATTATATTATGAACATCTGGTGTACGGAAAAATAAATAGTAAATATATATCTGGTGTACGGACAAATGAAAATGATATGTTTAAGTTTGTGTGTATGATTCAAAAAAGCCATTTTAAATTAAATTAAATTTAAATTTAAATGTAAATCTCACCCCTTTAAACACGACAACCTATATTCATATATACAACAAAGATAGTTTCAATAATTCTCACTATATTGATTACGGCAGGTCCAAATTTTTATCAATCAAAACAAATAGAATAAAAAATTATTATTATTATAATTTTATTAATATTGCTAAATTTAAGAATATCTAATTATCATTTAAAAAGCTTAAACTTGGTAAATCTCGTATAATTTAATAACCCACTCATTTACATTCATTTATCAAAATAAATCATATAAGATCATCTACTTCACATAATATGTCAGATAATAAATTTACACAATTTAAATTAGTTTTATTAGGAGAAAGTGCCGTTGGTAAATCATCAATTGTTCATAGATTTGTTAAAAATACATTTGATGATTTAAGAGAATCAACTATTGGTGCAGCATTTTTAACTCAATCAATTTCATTACCTGAATTTAAAACCACAGTTAAATTTGAAATTTGGGATACAGCAGGTCAAGAACGTTATAAAAGTTTAGCTCCAATGTATTATAGAAATGCTAATGCAGCTTTATGTGTTTATGATATAACATCTCGTTCATCTTTTAATAAAGCTCAAGATTGGATTAAAGAATTGAAAAAACAAGCACCGGAAGGTATAATTATTAGTTTGGTTGGTAATAAAGTTGATTTAATTGATAAAAGACAAGTGGAAGAAGATGAAGTTTTACAATATATTGAACTGTTAAATAATGATTTTGAAAATGATTCAATAAATAATAGTAAAATATTACATGCTGAATGTTCAGCAAAATCAGGTGATGGAGTATTAGATGTTTTTAATAAAATTGCCAGATCATTACCTTTAGATGATGATAATTCAAAAAATATATCAAATAATAATAATAGAAGAAATGGTGGAGTTGATTTAGGTAGAAATTTAAGACAACAACAAAATCAACAATCTCAACAAAATAATGGATGTTGTTAAATCAATATCCTTAAATTTTGAATGTATTGTTATATTATATCATTAAAAAATTCATTATTTTCATCAATCATATATCATTCATTATTTTCATATATCATAAATATTGCAAAATTTAATTATTAAGAATACAATCATTATGTTATTAAATTTATTAATATCATCAATCTTTTATAATCAATTTACAATATTTTATAATCAATTTACAATATTTCATAACCAATTTACAATATTTTCTTTAAATCTATTTATTCATTCATTTAAATTTTATCAATATCAATATCATCATTATCATTATCATTTATTATTCAAATCGGGTGACATATTATCATTTATCATTTAAATTGGAACACATATATAATTATTATTCAATTCAATTCAATATAATAATATTAATTATAATTATAATTATTATTATTATTATATTTACTTTATCATTTTTATATTTATATAAATCACAATTAATTAAATCATTAACATTATTATAATATTCAAATAAGACTAAGATTATTCGGGGTTATCTATGATGACCATCAATTATCGATTTTACCATGGTCGTTTAAATATTTAATTATTATTCATGATCATTTGTTACTTAATTAATTATCATGATCATTTGTTACTTAATTAATTATCATGATCATTTATTATTCATTATATCTTGATTCATTGTATTCACTACATATAATTTATTCATTCATTTAAACCGTTATCATTAATTATAATTGATATATATATATATAAATATATACGAAAACAATAATTGAAGTAATTAAAAAGTAAAATTTAATCTTATGGGGGGAAAGGAGGGATGGTAAAATTATGACTTACTTATATATGACTTACTTTTTTTTAGCAAATAATGGTTCACCAATATTTTTACCTCTTAATTTAACACCTAAAGCTCTTTCTAATTTACCTAATAATTGTTGATTTGGAATTGCTCTACCAGCTTCATAATCATTTATAACATTTGGTTTTTCATTAATTTTAGTAGCTAAATCTTTTTGAGTTAATTTTTTTTCTTGTCTTGTTTGTGAAATTACTTTACCAACTGAAGCATCAACTTTTTTATTTTGAACAACATCATCAGTATCATCTAATTTGGCTAATCTTTGACCTTCAGGATTCGTTTTGGTATTGGTTGATCCATATTTTTTTTCTGTACCAACAATTCCTCCTGTTCTTCTTGCTTCATTTATTTGTCCTGCTGTTCTAGCAACATTTTGTCTTGGTCCACCACCACCAACTCTGGCTTTTTGTCCAATAATAGTAACTGAATTCCAATCGTCTGACATGATTTTATGATTTATTTGTATAGTAGATTTAGTAGTATTAATAATAATATAGATAAGGTAATCTAAAAATAATGATGGAAAGGGGAAGTGTTATAAAAGTATTATAACCTTTTGATTTATTTTAGTACCCGGAAGTGAATCACCACCCACTGGTGAATTTTCAGTAAAGTGTTGAATATCCACACGACCCCGATTTGCCAAATTTGCCACACTTTGAAAGAAAAAGAATATTCGAGAATGCATCAGAAGAAGATCCGTACATTCAGCAAAAACCAAGAGATCAAGATATATAGATCGATCCGTACACCACCAGCAATATTTACCTTGTCACTTTTAAGTATGAAGTATTTAATAGATAACCATCAACATTGTCAATGGCATTCTGACAGTCGATGGCTTCTTCGTACTCAATGATAACTACTCCTCCTGGTCCATTCATGTTTACACTGCGAATAATACCGTATGGACTGAATATTGCTTGTATGGTTTGTTGACTAGTGGCCTTGGGTACATTAGCTGATCTGTAGTTAGTACTATATTCTATCTATACCGTGTTGTGTCTTATGTTATACTATATTATAGTACATTATCATACATACAAACCTGTAGTATCGTTTCTTCTTCCATTATTTTTCAATTTAGTTATATTCAAAGTCTAGTTATGATCACAGTCATTAAGTGAAAATATAAAGCTGAACCAAAAAAAAACCATTACAGAATGAGTAAAATAAAATTGTTGGATTTTCTCACCGATAAAAATTATAATTTAAAATCTACCCGTTTATACATCCAATTGAATTTCAACTACATCGATTCAATATGGTTTCAATTGAAATAAAATCTCGTTCAAAATCATTAAAGAGTTCAACTCTTAATGATGTTTCTTTAAATGATCCAATTTCAAAAATTATTAATGATGTTAGCTCATTTAATAAAATTAATTCTAATAGAATTAGAATAACTTATAAAGATTCATCTACAAAACAAATCCCACTTGTAAGTAACAATTCATTATTGGATGCTGGTTTCACTATCAAAGATAATTCAATCACTCTTTATATCAAAGATTTAGGTCCTCAATTAGGCTGGAGAACAGTCTATATAATTGAATATTTAGGTCCTTTATTAATTCATCCAATTTTTTATTATTTCTTTGCAAATTACAGTAATGAAATTAAATTTAATCAAACTCAATCAATTGCTTTTTATTTAGCTACTTTACATTTCATTAAACGTGAATTAGAAACCATCTTTATTCATAAATTTTCAAATGCAACCATGCCTTTCTTTAACATATTTAAAAATTCAGGTCATTATTGGATTTTATCTGGTTTTAATCTTGCTTATTTCATTTACAAAGATGATTCAAATTCGTCTTCATCATCGTCATTAAACAATTTCTTATTTAAAGTTAATGATTTCCCTCCTTATTTAAATTATGCTTTAGTTTTCTTATGGACTTTCGCTGAATTATCAAATTTGAAAACTCATATAACTTTGGCTTCTCTTAGATCAGATGCAAATGATAAATCTTATGTTATTCCAAAGGGTTATGGGTTTGATTGGTGTTCTTTCCCAAATTATTTCTTTGAATCTCTTGCTTGGTTATCTTATGCTATATTAGTTGGTAATTGGTCTGCTTGGCTTTTCTTTATTATTGGTAGTGGTCAAATGTATATTTGGGCTATTAAAAAACATAAAAGATATTTAAAAATCTTTGGTGATGATTATAAAAAATTGAAAAGAACTGCTTTTATTCCTTTCTTAGCTTGATTAATAAATTGTTATAAATCACACACATTATTAATGTAATGTGTACACATATATACCTTACTAAACGTATTCACTATGCTTCTCGAGAAATTATATGGATATCGTCATTATGGTACTCATAATTATTATTGTATTTCGTTATCAATTTAAATATCGTTATCATGCACAACAATCGACAAGGTGACTTGTTCTATATTGTGATAATTATTTCACAATCTATACTAATTGTATAAGTGCATCTTTTAATAAAGCATGATTGTATATTTCAATACTATGTAGTCGTATATTAAATTTTTCATAATTTATCTTCAGGTCTTAATTTTAAACAAATACTATTAACACAATGTCTTTCATCAGTTGGTGTCTTATAGCCTTCGCCTTTGAAAACATGCCCTAAATGTCCATCACAATTAGTACATCTCATTTCTTCTCTAACCATACCATGTGAAACATCACGATTAATCTTAACTGATCCTGGGATTGCTTCATAAAATGCTGGCCATCCACAATGTGCTTGGAATTTTGTTGATGCCTTATATAATGGTTGCTGACATCCAACACATTCATATATCCCCGATTCGGATGCAGGAGTTGATGTATATTCTCCAACGTATGGCGCTTCAGTACCTTCTTGTCTCAATACTCTAAATTGTTGTGGTGAGAGAATTGCTCTCCATTCTTCATCTGATTTTGACATTTTGAATAACTGTTTACTGGTTTGTATTTGTCGATGATTTATTATTATAAATCTATTGAGCAATGTTGGTCTCTTTAATAATCGAAACATAAGTTAAAATCAAATGTAACATGATATCTAAATCTTTATATTCATAATTCTCCCAATCTCTATATCTCTAAATTTTATATGTAATTTTGCCATTAACGGTTATATGCAGTATATGAATATAGAGCAAATCATTCTTTTTAGTGAAATACTGCAAAAAAGTCTACACAACAATTCAAAATTCATTTACGTAAGTATATTTATATATTTTAAAAAGTGAGAGCATTCTTTATGCATAATATACATGTCTATTAATACAAATCAATTAAAGAAAAAAGAGGTTAATGATATTGATTATGACAACAATCTTTGGCTAAAAACGGAGAATATTTCTTGATACTGTTCTATTTTGAATTTTGGTAAAGAAAATGAATTTAGTTCATTTCTCTTAACGCATGAAATAATTATATTTACCTTCTTGGTCTCTTGTTTTATCTTTTGCTTCAGTCTTTAAATCCCATTTAAATTCAATATCTAATTCTCTTGGATTTGATACATTTGGTCTTGAAGCAATTGAACCTTTAATAACATCTCCCTTTTTAACATCTAAAACTTGATCTAAATAAAACACACATTGTTTCCAATGAGTATAGTGACTCATTGGTCCAGTAGCTAAAGTAACCTTTTCATCACCTGGGAAATCACAATCAAACCAAACAATGAAAGCATGTAATAAATCACTATCGATAGCTTTTAAAGTAAAGTTTCTGTGGAATGCTAAATCTTCCTTTTTAACAGTATTTATATCAAATTCAAAAAATTGATGAGGAGTAGTAATTAATGAATGATTATCAACAGTATCAACTAAAGGTTCAACCATGGCAATATCAATAAATGGACTATAATCAAATCCATAAACATCTTCCCAATAATGTATTTTTTCTCGTTTATATTGACCATCTTCAATACCAGCAACATGCATAGTACATTTATCTGGTAATATTAAACCACCTTCAACAAGATATTTATCTCTAGCATATAAAACAGTGTCTAACATTGATTCATATAAAAGGAAATAACCCATCCATTCACTAACAATAATATCAACTGAATCAACTGGTAATTCAATGTCTTCTAATTTACCTTTGAATAATGTAATTTTATCATCAAATCCATTTAATGTGATAATTTCTTTTGCCTTTTCAATAATATTTGACATATCAACTGAATAAACATGTTTGGCACCTGCTTTAGCAGCAAACATTGAAAGAATACCAGTACCACAACCAACATCTAAAACAATTTTATCTTTGAATAAATGTTTGTTTTTGTACATAGCTGATCTATAAGATAAAGTTCTTGAAGTATCTTTTAACATTTCTTCATGAATACCAAAATGATCATAAGAAGAAAAATAATGTTGTTCACTGAATGGTAAAGTAGCCTTATTGGTGGCAGATTGATCGTTGGAAGCCATTGTTATAGAATGTTATATGCTTATATTGATGAATTGATCAATTGTTGAACGAACTAACGAATTAAATGTATTGATTAAATATATGAATAACTCTTCTCTTCTCTTCTCTTCGCTTTTCTTCTTTTTTATTTATATATTTTTTTTTTTCTTTTTTTTTTTATTTTTTCTGAAAAAGCAATGGTTTTTGGTCCGAGATGAGCACACACAAGATATGCTTGGGGCCTTTTTTTTATTTTTAATTTTATTTTGTTAGCAGCCAAATTAAGGCACATCGAAAGGCTCTTATTGGTTTCGTGGCATTGGTATAAATGCTTTGATTATAGTATTATGATGACAATCGTTGTTTAATTGCAATTAATGTCTGTTTTGAAGAATATATGGCTTATTCAACCATCATCAATGCAATTGAATGAATATAAACCATTTAATATAGATACCTTTTCGTTATTCGGATGTCTAATTGTAGTGGCTTACTGATTAATTTCTTGCTGAATATTCGGCCATAAATCCACATCAAAAATGTGACAAAGTCTCCGTTATTTTAACGAGCTCAGTTTGTTTAGTGTCAAATTGGGTAATTATATAAGAAGATATTGTAGTTATTTTACTATGGTACAAAATTATAAGAACTGAAAAATCATATATCTATATAGTACTTATTGTCTCACTTTGTCTTTTATCAATTGGCAAACTCCAGAAGATATTATGCTTACTCCCAACAACATCACCAACATCATATTAGAGTATTCATATAATCTTTCTTGATCAGCAGGCCAACCACTATATAAAGCATAAGTTGCTGTAACTGACCCTAGATTACCTAAACCGCTAACCAATGCTGCACTTACAGCAGTACCAACATCACCATATCTCTTTTGAAATATATCAGCTGCCCATGACATACATATAGGATATGTTGCTCCAAGACCATAACCACATATCAATAAACCACCGTATCTATTCCAAGATCCATGAGCATAAGTTGCCACAAACAATCCACATATTTGAATCATACAAGATAATGAAAAAATTAAAGCTCTATAGCTTTTGAATTTATCAGCAAATGGAGTAATGGTCAAAATTCCACCTAAATCAAATAACCAAATTGGAGCAACAAGTAATGAAACTTGAATAGATGATAGATTGGTATTATTTGCTGAGATAATGGTAGAACCAAATACGGCAAGACCATTTCCACAAGCAATTACACCAAAGTACATCATTATAAGTGGCCATATTCTTAAATCAGTGATCACTAAAACGATATCATTCCAAGTCCACTCGATCACTTTATAACGATCTTCAATATCAAGTCTATGAATTTCACGTTCGCTTTCTGATAAAGGATGTGTTGGTGTAAAAAATTTATTATAAAGTTTAACGATCTTATGTTCCGATTGTGAAAAATCTTTTGTTGTTTTGAATGGACGATCAGGAAGCCACCATAATAAAGTAATACCAACGGCAATTGTAATGACACCATAAACTAAATACATCCATTGCCAACCGGTAAAACCTCTATTACCATCAATTTTTTGAAACCCTGCGCTTACAAGACCTGCAACAGCAGCAGATATTTGCGCAGCCGTAAAATAATAACCAATTCTACGAGTCAGTCTATCATTTGGATACCATAAAGACACGTAATAACTCATACCTGGCCATGTACCAGCCCCAACAACACCAGAAATGAAACGAACGGCGATAACTCCATGATTATTATCTAATGCACTATAGCACGCATAAACCACCCCCACAGTAATGACAATTCTAGCCAACCATGATTGTGGGCTGACTTTAGTCATTATTAAATTCATAGGAACATCGAAAAGAATATAACCCACATAATACAAGGCAGAAGCAGTTGAAGTGTCTCTTGAACTCAAATTTAGCGTTTGAGATAATGAATGCCCTTGTGAAGAATTCATGGTCAATGTTAATCCATAACAATTTGAGCCAAAAGAAGTTAGGAAGTACATACACCATAATGCCGGCATAATTCTGTAATCAAGTTTCCTATATATTTTATCCAACGTTTTCTTTTTGTCAGAAGATTCGAGATCGCTCCTTAAAGATTCGTCTTCATTTATGATGTCTTGTTGATAATCTTGTGATTTGCTAGTTTCGTCATCAATTTCAGATGCCTTTCCCTGTTTGGGTACATATATTTCTTCAGTCATTTTAACTCTTATTCGTTGAGGTACTTGAAAAACAAAGCAGAGAATAGAAATTTCGTGGACTCTATACAATTTTATATGTTTTCCATTTTTCGTGGTTCCAAATGTTTTGAATTGCTGAGTCAAATGTTGAAAAAAAATTGGCGCTCGATGATTCAATTTTTTTTGAGTCTCGCCTTTGGATGATTCGAAGTCACAATTACTCAAACGAGAAATTTTATTTTCAATTTTCGTTTTGACTCACATTGTTCAACAGAAAGGCTGTGGCTGTCTGTTGGTTTTGAGGCGTTTAATATCATTTGGTAAATTACAGCTACTTCAATAAATCATAATATAAAAAATTTGTCAAGTTATATATAAAGCAGTCTATGTTCAATTAATCTAAAATATCTTTGAGGGCGTTAGTGGTGATCTCTGCAAATTCAACACTCTGGTCTACGCAAAAACTATGAGTGATTGCACTAGAATTTTCACTATCAAGATCACCTAATACAAACTCCAAATTTTTGTTCTCTTGATCGTGATACTTCGTTAAAATGTAATCTCTAGTGTTATCATGAACCCAATGATCCTTAATAGCGAAAAATGTCCAAATTTTAATACCATTGTTTGCCGTCAAATCGTTAAAAAACCAGTCATTGAAATCATCCTGCTTATGAATTACATTCATTTCTTCATCTGCTAATGTCAATGCTTGTCTAACGATCATATCAGACAGTATTATCTTTAGCGCAGCTTCTCTTGAGTTTTGCCAACTTTCAATAGCATCTTTGGACTTCAATGTTGGTTTTGCTATGACTATATGCTCTACTATAATTTTAATCAAAGGGGTAGGTAAGATAAATCTAAGAAATGCCATAACAAATACAGCCAATTGAGCTAATGGTAAAATTTTGAATAAGAATGTGAATAATCTTCCAGATTCAGAATGTGATATATCAACAATTGTTGGACATATTAAACCCACAAATTTGATTTTGATCTTATGGCTTACTTCCGAATCATTGAGTAATTTCTCTACTACCCTTTGAGTCATATAAGATCCAACAGAATGCCCAAAAAAGATCAAATCAAAAGTATGTTGAGGGTCTTCATGCTTAAGGAAATCTTTGATTACTTCGTATTTATGATTTATTTGATATTCTAAATTATAAAATACGAAAGGGTCCCTTTTACTTTCTTTTATATAATCACCACTTGTCTGATATCCAGCGTGTGAAATGGCAAGAATCTTTAACTTGGGATACTTGGATTGAATCAAATCAAGATAAGTTGTATAAAAATCAATAAGTCCCGGATTTCCTGGAATGAAAATCAAAAAAGGAGTGGACTTCAAATTTGTCTTTGATAAATCTAAGGGATCTTTACCGTAGATTGTAGTCAATGGTTGATTCTCATAAGTACTTATTGTCATTGCTGGTGATGTTCTAGTTCTTGTATTGCTGTATAGTCTCAATATTTATTTTATATTTTTTAAGCTTGTAATAATCAAAGTGCGAGTTAAAATCGATCACAAAAAAAATTATGTCTGATACTTCACTTATGCAGAGTACCTTTTCTAAATGAATGAAACAAATGCTTCGTATAATTTGACAGAGCTTGCAAAAGCTTATATATATGATGCTATGTTTTATTGGGCAAAAAAAATTCGAAATGCTTTTCCCTAACTTTTAAATCATTATCCAAATTATCTGAGTCATGAAGGTCTCGTTCATGATAATGTAATTTACCTGACTTATGTAGTGCAATAACAGTTTGCGTCCTAGTACCATAAAGTACTCCAGATGTAGTACCACTTGAAGAAAGTCTAGGCGTATCAGTCTTTAAAGGCGGAATAAAGATGGATTTTCTCAATTCTTTAAATTTCTCATTAATGTCAGGGGTCTTTGAAGCTGATTCTGCATCAAAAGTATCATGACTCAATATTTCGAAACAACCATTTATCAATTGTTTATGATCAAGATTCTCTTTCTCCGACAAGTTTACCAAATCCTTCAATTTTGATTTCCCGAGTTCAACTTTAGGCCAAGGATCGTAGTATAACGAATTAGACAAACCAAATGTAGTCTCATGAGCAATATCGTTATGCAGGGATAACTCATGATCTTCGCCATTTATATATACAGCGTTACTAGAGTGTACTTTTCCATGATCACCTCTATTACTCATTATGTTCAAGTGATGTATTTTATGTGTTTGTGGATCAATGGCAAGTTGACCATATAGCAATGAAAATCCTCCAATTTTTTTGAGAGAAACGTTTATTTTACCAATAGTCTTTGTTTTTAAGGAAGCTTCTAAAGTATCTAACCATTCATCATCCGGTAAGTCAGATGTAAGGTATTCCAACGGAAGTATACCTCGAGATATTTCACTGAGCAGATCTAAAGATTTGTTAGTGACTTATATACTTCAGTTATAGACATTAATGTCATACGTACGTGCATTATCGTCTTCTCGATAATTAACTAGAATTGCAATTTTACCATCCGTATTGACTCCTATCCAAGTTCCATGCTCGGGCCTTCCCAAATCCAATGGAGAAAGGATTTTTGTCTTCTCATTCAAGTTTCTAATTTGAGCCAATTGAGTCGGTCTAGCGTAATATTCATCTCTATTCGACAACAATAAGAGTGGATAATCTGCATGCTCAGTAGTTGACAATAAAATACACATCGTGGTTTCAAAATGAAAAGGATACAAAGAGGTAGGTCAGGTAGGTGGGTGGTGTATTTTGGTGGTTAGATTTAAATATGCCTTTTTGAGGTGTTTGGCTACATTTTTTCCCTCTGGTACACAGAGTATTTTTATTTTGCATAAGGTGGGGTAGAAGAAATTTTTGATCAAAAATGTACAGAAACCTATCGATTACATTCTCGGCATACAACCTCGTGATTTTTGGAATTCTGATATGGATGAAAAACTAACTAACTAAGAAAAATACACAAAAAAAAAACAACTCAAAAATCAGGCCTTCACTATTGAACCAAAACTTTCCACTCCTTTATCGGGGCTATCAAAAGTGCTTATATCACCAGATTTTATAAGATTGTGTTGGCAACTTTGGCTTTGGCTTGGGGAGGATTGATAGTATATATCATGCTCAAGTTGATCACCAGTATTGCATTCACCTCTTGGTTCATCTAATATTGTTTCATTATCCAATTCATCTGGAATCTTTTCCAAATCTACGTTATAGATTTCGTCCCTGATTTCTTTATAATAATCGTAATTCTTACCATGAAGTGAGCTAGCTTCTTCGCTGCTGATATAATACTCATCACCATACTCGTTATTTGATACTTCCAAGTCAAGATCGTGCGAGTAGTAATTTCTATAGGTATCAATAAATGCATGAGCATTGGTACTTCTGATGTTGTGATTTGTTTCTTCTTGACGTGGTTCATTTGACGAACTATGGGGTGAAAAGCCATTTTCATAACCATCATCCAAATCGTCATAATAAGTATATTGCTTACCTAAACTATCTTGAAGATCATTTTCTTGATCATTGATCGGTTGAACTAATGATTGTTTGACGTTGACTGAATTAAGTAAAACATTATCATGATTTTCATTATTGCCTGCTTTATTAATAATATTAGGCAAGTTACTATTCATGATTGGTTGTAAGCTAAAGGAAGCTGGTTTTTTTGTTTGGGAATCATCCAAAAACAACTTTTGCTTTTGCTTTTGCTTTTGCTTTTGCTTTTGCTTTTCATACTTGCATACTTCTCGAGTTTGTTTAAAATATTTCATTGAAAAAAGAGTTTCGGCATCAACCCTAGTGTCAGGATCCCAAATTAGGCATGCTTCAATTATTTCTAACAACTCAGAATACAATGGATTTGGTACTAGATCAGTAATTTCATCGCCTTTACAATGTGGTAAAGCGAGTCCTAACTTAGAGGCGAGAAGTTGAGCTTCTTCCCAAAATCCTCCTAAAGGATATTGATATAAATTATCAATACCATCATTAATTTTATTAGGTAAGGATGGGCTACCTAAAGTTTTCAATATTCTCCAAATTTGATCAATTTCATTAGTGCCTGGAAATAAAGGACAAAAGTTAGCAACTTCAACGGCGACACTACCAAAAGCCCAAATATCTGCTGGTTTTGAATACCACTTTCTTCTTAAAAGTATTTCAGGAGATCTGTACCATCTTGTAGAAACGTAAGCAGTATATGGTTTAGTGTTATGAACGTGTCGAGCTAATCCATAATCAGCAAGCTTTATAATGTAATTATCTAATTTCCTATGTGGCGGAATGGCTTCAGCACTTCCATAGAAAAGCAGAGTTGGTACTACCAAAATGTTTTCTGGCTTCACATCTCTATGAAAGTAATTGTACTTATGAATATGACGAATTCCACTAAGAAGCTGAGTGAGGATACTTTTTAACGTTATAGGTGAAAACAATTGGTTTTGCCTTTGTTTAATCAACTGATATAAATTAGAATTCATGGACTCCATAACTATATGTAGTTGGTAGTTACTATCATCAACAAAAATATCATACACTTGCACGAGACTTTGGTGTGAGGGTATGGAGTTAATAAATCTTAATTCTTTAACCTTATTGTAATCATTCAAAGATGGTAATTTCTTGTTCATGGTTTTGAGAGCAACTAGACTATCAAGATGAGAATAAGATTCATCAAGAGGGTCCATTAATGTGTTGTTAGTGTTGTTATCTTTCCTCAAAAGGAAAGTTTTATTTTTACGATATCTGGCCAATACGACTGATCCAAAACTACCACTTCCAAGCTTAGCGATAACCTGATAGTTTTCATAAATCGATTTGATGGGAATGGTTGGTTGATGCTTTTGAGAGGTGAATAAGCTTTCGCTTTTACTACTTGACGCTGAGTATGAATAGCTATTCATTGCGTGAAGGATAGATTTCAATTTTGCAGACAAGTTGATTTTGAAGTGGTTGTAAATAAATGGAGATATAATCAATGAAGATGCTTTAATGAAGCAGAACTAATTTGACGAATGAAGTTTATAGTCAGAACTTCAGCGCTCGTTTCAAAAGGGCTGAAGACTAGTTTAAAGGGAATTAATATAAAAATTACAAGACGTTAAAGAGAGAAGGGATATGAAAAAAAGACCTAATGTTGTTTGTTCGTGTTTGCAAAAATGATAAACCACAAAAAGCGCACTTTTGTAAATTTTTTTGAGTTTGATTTGCAACAACCGGATTTGGAGAGTTGACCTTTTTTTTATGAAAGATCAAGGTGCTTGATAATTTTGGTTTAAAGTTGAAAACAAGATCACATTATCTGCCTTATTCATTTCATGGATTATACTATTGTCTACGGATATCGATTTTTGAATTATTCTATGCATTTATATTTTTTTTATATCTGTTCTTAATTTTTTTTCTCTTTATTTTTCTTTTTTTTTTCAATTGGAGAGCTGAATGAAGTCATTATTCTCTTTTGGGTCGTTCAACTGGTCCAGATCGCTTGAAAAATCAATCTCTGACTCAGAGGCAGTGTCAGACTCGATGTTAATCATGAACTCTTTGTTCTCTTCATAAAAATTTTTGTTTCCAGTGTTATCTATATATGCATCATACTTACCACCTCTTATTCTACCTGTGACAAAAAGTAATGATGGATCTACTGTGTAACTATTGATGATTTTATGTCTGGTTGAGCCTTCTTTCTTGTCATCTACTTCATCATCACTCTCAATCAAAACTTCAGTATCTTTCACTTTAGGCCTTTCATATTTATTACTTTGGTTGCACATCAATTGCTGTGTCCTTAATGTAACAGTATGTGACAAACTACACGATTTTCCAGATGAACAAACACCATCTTCTTCAAAATCAGGACATTCAAATAAGTGAAGAAATGAGCACCGACTTCCCCTGTCGCACCAACCCCCAATTGCGAATGGTCTACAAACCCAAATTTCAGTTTTTGGATCATGATAATGATTAGGCGTTGAATGCTGGAATCGACATTGGGAATTATAACATTTTTTTTGCAAAAAATATCGACATAATGGAGTATTGCACTCATTCTTTGTATGAGATAATAAACAATTCGGATTATGACACTTATCATTCAAATAAGGGACACATATCTTGATGTGCTCTCTGTCATGTCCATATTTGCAAGATGTTCCTTTTTGACATAAACCTAAAAGTAAATAGAAATGTGATTTCCATTGAATTAGTATACTGTTCAATAAGACCGAAGAATTTCGATTTCGAAAACAAAAATAATAAAAAAATACTCACCTGTTCTGCTAAAATATCTGCATTGATCTAAAAAAGGTCTAAAGTGTGATGTTAGTATCTAATTAAAGACAATACGAACGCTGATATGGTAACATACTTTGCTTTTCGACCGACCATCTTGAATGTACCATTCTTTTTCGATGAGTAGGATCTGTTCATCCAGTTCAATTTTTCTACGCTTCTCAATACTGGAATGGATATAGGAACTAGTTTTGTACCATTCTTAGCCACTGCATATTTATTATTGTTGATCTCTATTCTATCACAATTGTCGAACTTTACTTTATTCTTTGATATCATTTCTCTATCTCTGGAAATTAGTCTCTGCTCTATTACTTTATTTTTTAATTTTGTCGCCTGTTGATTTTGTTCAATAAACTTGGTCTTGTCTTGTTCATATAAATCACTATGGACTAATGACATGCCACTTTTGGAAACGGATGAGACATATCTTGGTTCTTGTTGACATGAGGTCTCAATTACACTGGACGTTGATTCTTGTACATCAGACCTAGTGTGATTATTGATATCGCCACCATTGAAAACTAAAGTGAGGTTTCTATGATTGGTTCCTCTTCCTCTCGCTGAGGTAGAGTATGGACTATACCTTGCCCTATAACCTCCTCGTCCTCTTCCTCTAAAACTGCTCACAGCAGGATGCGAGCTAGAATCAAAAGAGCGCTGTTGCATTTGTTTCTCGTGTATGGCTTTTTTCAAAGATGCTATTTCGGCATATTTCGCCTTTATCTCATCAGTATCGGGAATATTTGACGACATGGCTAATCGTGAACTATAGTTGAAAATTAAAAGAAAAACTTCAGTTGCATTGCTTTAAAGCAGGTTCACTCTTTTTTTTTTTGTGTCTAGATATCTTTTTTTTTCTTAATGTGTGAGGTATGATTAATTACTAATGATTTTTCAAATAATAGTAAGAAGTAATTCAATTTGCAAATACCGTAATGGATTATACAAAGCTTAAAAGCTATGCCATAGCTAGTATTGGAGATATAGTACCTCTTGATAAAGAAACCTGTGGAGAAATCGTCAATTATGCAATATCGTTGCCATCAAATAATGAAATAGAGTCACATTTTTTGAATTTACTAGGAGAAAGTGAAGCAACTTTTAACTTCATAACAAAATTCATGCATCTCAAGCAAGAGATCGATGAACAAACTCAATCAAAAATAAAAAAGACAAACTCAAAGTATGAAAAGAGTAATAAGATTGACCATAACGCGCCTCGATCATCAACATCCCCCTCCTCATCCACCGGGGATAAGTCCAAGAATGCATGGCAAAAAACTTCTACAAAACAGGATTCGCCCAAGCCAACTAAAGGAAGATTGGATAAAAAGAAATCCACAACAACATCAGAGTTGATAGATCTAAAACCTTCCAATCAGCAGTCCTTGCTGACGAAGAAAGTGAAGAAGAAAAACATTGACAATTTAAAAGATATAGATTCTGCATTAACCGATTTGGAAATTTCGTTTTCCGATGCTGACTTGAATAGTTCTGATTATGTCAAGCGTGTATGTAATTGTATGGCTACTAGACATCCGTTATTTGATATTGCGCCCAATTGCCTAAATTGTGGTAAAATTATATGCACCAAAGAAGGACTACAACCTTGCTCATTTTGTGGTAAACATCTTCTCTCTTTTGAGGATAGGCGAGAGATAATCGATATTCTCCAAGCTGAAAAAAATGATTTGGAATATAAGCAAAACAATAAGCACAAAAAAATCCAAGATCATGAATCACAAGACGCCAATAGACCTAAAAGCAGAAAAATCAAAGTCAGTGTAAGGCCAGGCGAAAATTTGTGGGTTGCGCAAGATAGAGCTTTAAAAGAAGCTGAGTTAGAGAGAAAGAAAATTCAAGACATATTAGAGAAAGAGCAGAAAGATCAGGAACAAATCAAAGAACAAGAGCAAGAATTAAAGCAATATGAAAGAGCTCACGATATCAATCCAGACCTTTTGAAGGCGCAAGATCGATTGGAAACACTACTAAATTTTCAAGATACCGGAGCTGAAAGAACTAAGATCATCGATCGAGCATCCGATTATGAGATGCCTAGCTCAAATAGTTTAAGTAATTGGTTGTCCCCAGTTGAAAGAGCATTGCACTTGAAAAAACAGCAAAAGCAACTTCGCAAGCATGAAAGTGATGAAAAAGAGAGAAGTGGAAGAGGTAAAAAGATTGTGGAAATGGTCATAAGAGATGGCAAAGTGCATATGGTTGAAAAGTATTCGAGTGCAGCTCAGGGCAAGGACATTGAAGATGAGGAAATTCAAAAACTAGAAGATACGTTGAAAGATACCAAGCGAAAAAACGAACAAACGATGTCCAAAAATATCTGGGATTATGAAGAAGACCGTAGTAAGTGGGAAAAACCCGTTTATTTTGTTAAAGATGAGTCACATATTCCTACAGAATCTGGTTCAACAAGTTTGAAAGATAATTTCAATCAAAGCAAGAAAGGTAGAGTTCAACTTTATGGAACCAAAAATGAAGATGAGCTAGTCATTGCGATGCCTTCGTAATTATTAGATATTTATAGATTCGCTTATATACTCAATATACATTATCTGGCTCAGCGCTTTTGCATCCTCATTTTGAACCGTTTTGCTCTAGGGTCATTGATTTTGAGTCTTTGATAATTATTACTCAAGGGTTTCACCTTACCAGTTGCTATAGCAGTATCTCTCGCTTGTTTTTGTAGCTCAAGATCCTCATCAGAATTAGATTCGTATTCTTCCGAGTCATCTTCTTCATCTATGTAATTTGCCAACGCTTTATCATTCTCTTCCTTGATTTTTCTGACTTCATCGTGAACGTTTTTATTAGCAAATTCGTCTTCTTGATGACCAGTAGTCCTGGGCTTGATTTTCCATCTTCTAGTTGTTCTTTTTTGAGTAATGGCTTTCCTCCTTTTAATGTTTGAGTCTGTATTCTCATCTTTGCTTTCGAATTCCTCCGAAATTTTACTATCTATATTTTCATCGACATCTTTGAACAGTTTGACATCTTGTATACTTTTGTATTCATTATAAATATCTGAAAGCTTTTTGTGATTACCGAACGACATGAATCTGTGAGACTTAAGGGGTGATGGAGAAACTTGAAATTGTATATCATTTCGTACTTTACTAGGAGTGCTTGGGTTATTTGGAAAAGACGGCTGAGCCAGAAATGGAGATGACCTTATGACGGGTGGTTTATCTGTTGTGGGTGACCGGAGGTCTATTTCTCTTTCATATTTTGCAAAATATGATGGGGTCTCTAGATGAGCCGCATTATTCATTGTTTCTAGGTGTAAGACATTCGCTTCACTAGTCTTGTCATTTCCATGCCCGTCTTCCGCGATTCGATGAAGCTTTGATGTCAAATCAGTTTTTGACGTCATTTTTTTAGAGGGAGTGAGATCCTGGAATTGAAGCCTTTTGATCCCAGTCCTCGTGGGTGTTTTGAATTCTACCTGAATATGTTCGTCTGATTTGTTATTTGAGTAATTAATTTTTGGTTTCAAAGGTGACGACTCTGGAGGTGTTAAGCTTAAATCGAATAAAGACAAAACCTTACCATTTGCCTGAGGAGTTGGACCTAATTCAGCATTACCCAAAAGTCCTGACATGATCTTTGCGTTATCAATATAAATTTCATCATTGACCTCCTCATCCTCCATATCAGACAAAGAAGCACCAAACTTGATATCAATTGTGTGCGTTTTCAGTTTGTTCTCAGTTGAGCCTTGGCTCTTAATTAAAGAAACTTCCCTATTTTCGTCCGACTTAGTCACTCTAGAGGCAGCTTGACTTTTTGCTAATTTGTAGGCTTTGTATAGTTTATGAATATTTTGGTCCAGTTTCATATCATCTTTCGTAGGCAATCTATCGTAGTTTCGTTGAAACTCATGTTCCCAAACTTTTATGGACTGCTTCAACGAGAGGACTGATTTTTCGCTTAGCATATCATATACTATGCATGCTTTTAGTATTAGCTCTTATATAACTTGAAAGAGATGTGCTTTAATGATAGAAAAAAAGTCATTTCCCCATGTAGACGCGACGCGTGTAAGAAAAATAAAAAAAAATTATTTTCATTTTTTATATGCAAGATATATAAGTATAAGGTCCGACTATACAAAATGACATCAGCACATCATGTAATTACAAGCTCTCGACGAATGTGCTAACGTTGGAAAAAGTTTGGGGGCTTGCACTATCATTGTCATTGATAATACGAAGCATTTTCTTCATCGCAGCGATGAATGCGGTTTTTTCTTCCTGGGAATTGAATTCGAAATTGTTCGTGGTCAAATCACTCACGAGAGAACCTCCAACATGTTCAGTGTCCCAGTAATTGTTCAAAAAATATAAAACCTGTATTTTGTTGTTACGTGCTGCTAGGTATACAATTACTCTCACCCAATTTCTTATCGATAGTTCTGTGGGTGAGTAAGAGTCACTTTCGTTTTTAAATAGCTGGAAAGAAGTTTCCCATTCGTTCCAAAACTTATCCCAATTGTTAGAATTACCATAGGTGAAAAGTCTTAGTTCTTTGAACGCAGTTGTCGAAAAGGAATACAGGTTTGACAGTTTGTTGAAATATTCTACTAAACTCAATACATCTCTGGCTCTATTATCTGCGAACTCGATTGATGGGTCAGCTGGAAAATCGGGAATACTTTCCAGTTGATGAATCATTTTATCGATCAATTTTGACCCTAAATATGGAGCACCTTGTAAATCAACGATGGATAATCTCCATAATAATGGAATGAAATCTGGATGACCCGATAGTGAGATTTGTTGATCAGTAAATTTGTACAATTGAACAAGAAAATGAGAGAGGTTATCAAATAACAGATCTGAATAAACTTTACTAGATTTGCCTTGAAATTTCTCTTTGATTTCAGGGCTATCAATCAAAAGCTTCATGTAATGGACACAGTCTTCAGTCCTCTCACTTTGAAAATCAACACTTTTATCAAGTGCAAGATTGAGATCGTTATATTTGGCCAATATAGATTCGGAGGCACCATTCAAGCTTATGATACTAGGGTCAAGAATATGTATCGCACTGTAAAAGTCCCGCTTTATGTTGTAGTTTTGGATAGAGTAATCAGAATTTGCGTATTGAGCATCGAAGTCCCTAGTAAGTTGATTCAACGTCTTACTATTTGTTGAGTCTGATTCTTTTAACTCGCGCATTATCTTCTGTAGTTTGTCATTTTCAGCAGCTTTGGAATAATTTGAAGCCATTCTTTTCTGTAGGGATAACTTTGCGAAGGGTGTCATAGTGTGTAATCTTCGTATACCTATGAAGATATCATCTGATTCAATTGTTTTTGAATTCCTTCGAGTGTACTTCTCAAGATCTTCCGTCTTACACCACAAACTTTCGAGATTAAGTTCAGTACGTCGTTGCTCAGTTAAAATGTGGATGAAAATATTGTTCACGTACGTGTCACACATGATCCAACTATTTGGAGCTTTACCATATTCATTATCAGTTGCTAGAGGCCCCTTTCTAGCTCTTTTGAGCATACGACGACGTGCAGTTGGTGTCTGTGTACTATTAACCATACCTTCAACATGTGGGATTGCATCGTAATTGTGCTTGATGTGTAACTTCAACTCATTGGCTGCCTTATAAATATGTTTCTCAGATTTACCCGTACCTATAATTATGTAATTGGCTGGTTGATTAGTCATGTTATAGTCATGATCTTCGTCGAGTTCAGTTAGATCAAAAAGTTCCAAATTTTCTATACCATAATCGCTAGACAATGTCTTCAAAAATGATTCAATTGAAGTAGGTGCATTCTCGGGAATTACAGGCAACGTAATATTTTTTATCTCGGTCAAGTTTGATGATAAGTCATTATCACGCAAATACCAAGGTATTACCTCATCGGCTTGTGCAGACTTTGTCATCTGACTTTCATGGACTCGTGAATCCTTGGTGATTTCTTCATGATTCTCATCTTTTTCTTCATTTATGATTTCATCGTTCTTGAAAATTTCAGATTGTTTAAAAGTGGAGATACGCCTGACTTTTGGGCTTCTTGCAAGTCCCCTAAGGCTAGATATTCGAGCATGATCTCCGTGGGCTTTCAATAAATTCCACATTATATAAAATCCAAGTTGGTAGCTATAAAGTAAATAGATAAAGATTAATATTGGCTAATATTTAGTGATATATGAAAGGTAAAAACGCATCAGCAAAAGCAAACTGCAAGCACACGACTTTTTTTTTTTTTGTTTTACTAAATGCTCATCTTGAGGAAGTTGCAATTTAAAGATAAAGAAGACATACACTGAATGTACATACGCCAAATTTTCTCTCGAATAACTAAGATATAAACAAATAATCAGTGACACTATGGCCAAACTAGTGCATAATGTGCAAAAAAAGCAGCACAGGGAACGTTCCCAAACTCAAGAAAGAAGCAGATATGGTTTATTAGAGAAAAAGAAAGATTATAAACTAAGAGCAACAGATTTTCATAAGAAACAAGCTGCTCTCAAAGCATTGAAAAGGAAAGCGTCCACGTACAATCCCGATGAATACTATCATGCAATGGTCAGAAAAAGAACTGACGATCGTGGTATTCTTGTTGCAGGACGTGGAGCTGAAGAACTTACTAATGATCAAGTTAAATTATTGAAATCGCAGGATTCTAACTATATAAGGACCATGAGATTAAATGAATTACTGAAAATAAAGAAACAAAAAGAAGAGTTAGGTTTCAATGCTCACGGTAATCATACCGTATTCGTAGATACGGTCGAAGATCAACAGAATTTTAAACCAGAAGAATTTTTCGGGACTGATACGAGTATGTTAGAAAGAAGGGAAAATCGTTTAAGAATAAGTCAATTGGAGAAGAATGAGAGGCTCATCAAACAAGAATTACTTGACGATCAGGATTTAAGAGACCAGCAAGACACCGAAAAATTAAAGCAATACAAATTGTTAAAAAGTAGGATAGAAAGAGAGGATCAGTTGAGAGAGGTTGAAGCAAAAATGGAATTGTCCAGGGAATTGATGAAAAATGGGAACAAGAAGAAAATAGTTGATACCGAAGGTAATGTTTCTTTCAAATGGAAAAATCAAAGAAAACGTTAAGTGCCTTGATTTTTAAATCCTGATGGTTTTGACTATGTAACATTTCAATTCTATCTTATGTATATTAGCGGTCCTTACTAAATAATCAAGACTACGAAATCTGGATCAGGTTTAATGTTCTATATATTCATTTAGCATTAATAAATTTTAGTCGTCATTATTTAAACTTCTATTTAGGTAATCAACAAACAAAACAGTAATTCTCTCAACATCTACACTTCTCATTCTATTCAAACTTATGAAGGATCTTCTTATTCTTTGAAGTTGTGCAATACTTACTGACGTCAGAGGCATTTCAACAAAAATTTTATGTTCCTTGTCAATCAAAACCTCTCCCCCTATAGTTGTCAACTGTTGATGTTGAACTATTTTACTGATCACTTGCTGTGTTTGTCTGTCTAATTCTTGTAAGAAGTTATTACCCGATGTTGCTTTCACTATAGTGGCTGCATTGGGAGGAGGTGCTCTTTTAAGTACAAGGGCATTCCAAACTTCATCTATTGGCAAGGATTCCTTCTCATAGTCAGAAAGTACTGTGAATAAAGGTGAATCCCATCTGCTATCGTTATTCGGTTCTTCATATCGCATGTGCAATTGTTTTATAACTTCATCATCCCATTTGTTGCTTTTGGAATTATGATTGTTCCATTCAATACATTTTTCAACGGGAGCCATGACATGAATCACACAATGAGGTGTGACAACACCCTTAGCTTCACAAAATAGTTGATATCTCATTCCTTTTATATATGCCAAAGAATCAAGGATGACAAAATTTGAGCGAGATAGGTCTCTTTTCACTGCTGACATTTGATTACCCCTAGCATGTTTTTCAAGATTCGAGTCTTTATAAGTTTCATGGGATATTCCCAAGCTTTCATCAGAATGATATATGATTGAATAATTTTGGCCGGGCTCATTTAATTCTCTTGCTTTTTCGATCTTTTCTTTTAGAAGAACTTCTAACTTTTTGGCCCATGTACTCTTTCCTGAGCTTGGAAGACCGGTGAAAGTTATCAAGGGCATCTTGTGGAAGTGAGTTATTTGTACCACTTAGATGGTGAATGTGAAAAGTTAGAAAAATAATTCTAATATAATCACCAAAAGTGAGACAAAAAAAAAAAAAGAAAGCGATGTCAATTAAGCTTACTCCATTGAAGCATACATAAACAGAATACGTACACACAAAGCTATTGAAATGTCATTTATACCCAGAAGAGTATTTCCTAACTACCTTCTATCTTTATCTAATTTCAAAGGTCACCATCAGAAAGCATTAACCAAGTTTGGCCACTTGGCACCTCAAATTGATCTAGTGTTAGAGGTCAGAGATTCTCGAGCGCCTCTTTCTACAACAAATGTTTTATTTGATAGGGTTTTATCCAAGAAAGAAAAACTTATATTATACAGTAAGAAAGATTTGTCAGTCTTGAATACAGAGTTGCTAAGAAAGTGGCACGAGTCTCAAAATGAAGAATACTTGTTTATTGATAGCCGAGACAGAAAAGATGCAAAGAATATCATAGATCTTGTGAGTAAAAGATTTTACTCGATGAGGCCGCCACCTCCCCTCGGTTTGAGGCTCATGATTATAGGAATGCCAAATGTTGGAAAATCAACATTAGTAAATACGTTAAGAGATGTTGGATATGCATCAAAAATAGTAGGAAGTGTTTCCAGTAAAAAAAGAAAAGTTGCCAAAACAGGTGGACAACCAGGTGTGACTAGAAATACAAGTGAAGTAATACGATTGTGTGAAGAACCAGATATTCTTGTCTATGACACCCCTGGTGTATTTTTACCAACTGTGAAGGATAGTGAAACCATGTTAGCTCTTAGTTTAGTGGGTTGTGTCCATTCCTCATTTGTGGATCCCCTCATTCAAGCAGACTACTTGCTTTACTTATTGAACCTTCAAGACCCATCTGGTTCAAAATACAAAGAATTCCTAGACCATCCAACCAATTCAATTGACGAGCTATTGTACAATATTGCTTCAAAAAGAAGAAAATTAGACAAGCATGGTGGATATGATGAGTTGGGGATGGCCAACCACTGGGTAAACTTATGGAAACAGGGTAAAAGTACTAAATTCAAAGGGTTGTTTGATTTGAATGCAATCATTGATACCAACGGTGACGAATTGATTGAATTATTCAGAATTGAGAAAGAACGAGTTGCTAATACCAGTGTTGGTGAAAGATTAACCAGCAGATTGGGCGAAGATGGAACCGCTACCTCAAAAGCAAGGCAAAGAACCGCAAAAGACAGGGAATACGATATTAAAAACCAGCTCTTCAAATTATGATTTCACAAATGAGAAATATCATCTATATGAAAAAAGGAAAATACTCTTATATATGTCTTTCGACTTCAATGATCATATATTAAACGATAGAAAAAGCTATTTGTTTGACCATCTCATCAAAAATCAGGAACTTCTCCGTAGTCACCTTCATTAGCACCAAAATTACCCTTTTTATTGACCAAATTGGACAAATCGTCTGTATTATTAAATTTTCGTTTTTTCTTGCTTTTATTATGTTCTTCTTTATCAACGTATTCGATGTTAAACTCTTTGATCAACTCTCTTTCATAAGATCTCGAAGCCTCATTTAGGTCTCGTAACCAGTCAGATGAATCGACTGAGTTTATGCTCAAAATATTTGAAAGAGTGAACAAATTGTTGAAGTCATCATTCTTGACTAATTCGTTTTGAACAAATTTTGGATTAGTAAGGAACTCATATAAATCGTCATGCTGCAATGACTTACTGATTGCTCTTTTCAAATACAAGGTCATTTTATGGTGAGCAAGTGATGTCGCATTCAATTTGGATTCGATACTACTTTTGACATGGTAAGATTTTGGCAATGGCAATTGAGTTACGTCCGTTGACGTCATGACAGCTTTGAAGTTGTTTATGACTTTTTTGTCTGAAGGTTCTTGATTTTTATCAAGGTCTTTCGAAAGAATGAAAGATTCCATGAGGCTATTGGCTTTATCTGATGGAAGTGACATACCTTTGCGGGCGTGAGTCTTGTCTTCATTTTTCTCGGAATCTTCTTTGAATGTCTCTTCTTCAACTTTGAGTTTTGATTCCTTGTCAATTGACGATGGGTTATTGGTTAAATAAGGAAATCTCCCGATTTTTTCGTCCTCTTTATAAGGGATTCTTATCAAAGAGAATGAATATGCAAATTTTTCATTCAATTTGATTTTTACTGGTAGAAGAACACAATTTTGACATTCTTTGTTCTTTGCTTTGACAAATCTGATTATCGCGACACTATCTAAGTCCAATAAAGTTTTACTCAATGCCTTGATACCCAAAACATTCTCAGGTGAGCTCGAATTCATGGGAACAACATAGAATGATTCCCCCGTCAAATAGGCAAGAGGCAAGTTTTTATACTCCAAGAATCCAATAATATCCATCGTAGGCTCACATTGAAGTGTAGAAAGACTAATTAAATGTTGAGGAGTGGCGATCAAATCGTAATTGGAATATTTGAATCCGTTTACATAATCACCCTTATCCACTCTTTGCTTTGATGTATATATATCATCGTCTTCGGCAGACCCAGAGTCAAAGACTTGCGTTTGGCTCGTAATACGGTCTTCTTGATCATTTTCATTATTGACGTCATTCTCGTTATCGTCATCATTATCAGAGATCTTGTCTTCGTAACCTTCGTTATCGTGTTTTCGTGTTTTATTTTGTACAATATAGCTCGCAGAATCTCTACTGACTTTAACTGGTTCATGCGATTCCGGGTCTATAAAATATTGATGAGTAGTTGGAAACGGCTCAGTTTTGATCATGGGGTATGCTTCAACATTGAAACATAGGCCTAAAGATGAATCAGAAATACCGCTGTCATTATTAGAATGATCAGCACCAAATTTAAGCACTCCCTTGAAAGCACTCATTGGTTCAACTCTTTTTATAGGTGGTGATGTTTCGATCATCTCAATAGCTTGAGTGGAACTAAATATTTTTGCTTCTTTTTCGGCAAAATAAGAAATGAATTCGAACCATTTAAACTCGTTTTCCCTTTTAATGTTAGATTTATTGGGAAAGTTGTATTCGTTAGCATCGAAATCTATTCCATTTATGATTACATTGATACCTAAGCTAACGAATGAATTCGCAACAACCTTGGCAGATTCTTTGTTGAAAGCTTTCATTTCAGTTTCACCATTTGTTATCAACACCAAGTTTTTCTTCAATTTTTTCTTTTCTTCTTGTTTGAATAAGGACAAACCAAGAATGACTGCCAGGAATAAGTCACTTTCATGATCCTCTATTTTAGTGGTGTTAGCTTTTAACTTCTCATGATACATCTTCATGGATGAATATGTGGGTGGTTCCATATGCTTAATAACTTCTATATTTTGATATTTACCATCAGACGAATACAGGTTGCTTGTAATTGGGGAGTGACAAGAAACAACAGATATATAATCCGTGGCTCTACCCCTCATGAGCTTAGTACTGGCAATATCATAAAAATACTCAAGCCCATGATCCAAATCACTATTTGATCTTTCACCCGTAACATTTGCCATTGATGGCGACAAGTCAACTATGAATACTGTCAATTCTTTCACAACCACCATGGTGTACTATAAGGCTTATATGGGACCTAAAGTTAGGAAATGTTATAGTTAATTTAAGTTAGACAATATTTTGAAGAATTACATTTTACGTTTGTTTGTTTTGTGCTTGGTTTTTTTCTTTTTTAAGCTTTGAGTATTTCAGTTTTTTGATTTGTTTTGACATTCTTAAATGTAATTTAATAAATAAACGCCATAGACATATATAACTATTCAAATACGTTTAGTGAAATTTTACAGCTCTATAGTTCAACATACAGTCTATTGTTCAGATTGAGTATAAAAATTGCCGAAGAAGTTTTAGCCTGATTTCCCGCTTCATCACAGTCTATAAGTTAAGACTTCGAATTTCATCTTGTCATTGTGATCCGTCCAGATAAGCTTTGGTTTCAATTCCTGTCGTTGCATACTCCTTGTCTTTTTTTTCCTGGATTGTTTATTCTCGCTTGTGTTTTGTGTTTAACATTAAATTTTTGTATATTTCACCACTGTTTATTACAAGTTGACTTGTTTAGACAATATTGTTTTAGAAGAAACTTTAATACATAAAGTTTCATGATTCAGACTGTTGTAACTTAAATTAAATCTTTAAATTTCGAAGAGATGAGCTCCCCATATCATTACTACAATTATCAACAATATACACAACAATCGCAACAACCATATCAACCTCAGCTACAACAAGTAAACTCAAACCAATCTCCACCACAGACTCATCAACAGCAGGCTATGCAAGCTCAAGCTCAAGCTCAATCTCAAAATCAGGCTCAATCTCAAAATCAGGCTCAATCGACAATGGGGCACGGTGTATACCTTGCTTACGATCAAATGTCCCAGCCTGTTCCACAACATCAATCAATACAACATCATCCTCATCAGCATCCACCTCAACAACATCATGTACATCAGTCACAGATTCCCTCAATGGTTTATAATCCTCACTTGGCGTCAGCGGAATCTTATAATATTCCAAGGATAGATGATCAATCAGCAAATATATACCGATCAGGGCAGACATCTTCTGGGTCTACACCTATTTCGAATCAAACTCAACCTTTGAATAACCCATCACGTAATATGGCGATAAATGACAATCCCCCAATATTATACCCTCCAAATATTACGATTCCCATTGATCAGCACTTACCACAACCATATCATAATATTCAGCCGCAACACCCCTTCAGTGGAACACCATCATCTATCGGCAGTCAAATAAACTCTATAGCTTATTCTGGGTATCCTAATTCTCAATTTACTAGGCCCTACGGTATTTCTTCTTATAATGTTTCACAGGGATATCAACAAGGCTCAGTTACTGCTCCTGGGGGAGCTGAAAGATTTTCAGAAACCTTTCATAACTCGAAGCCGCAAAGCTCGGCAAGTGTGAATAATGTGCCAGCCATGTCGATATCTTCACCCCACAGAATGAAAAATGAAGTTTCAACTTACTTTGACAAAGCACTTGACGATAAAACTTATACACCAGTGAGTCATTTCAAACCAATACAAACTAAGAAAAATTCAAGACCGAGGATCAACAAATTAAATAAAAACGAGCAGTTGCTCAAAAAAGTTAATGCTAACCTCAAAAAAGGCAAATTAGCTAAAGATAATAAACATTCATTTGGTGAGCTATCACTAGACGAATTATTCGATCATTTCGAGGATGTCTTAAAAATTGAAAAGAAAAGTTTTAATGGAGCTTCATATCAAATTAAGATAAAGAATGAACTCGAAGCACAGCTACTTGATCTATTCATTCACAGTTTGTCGAAATGTATTGACATTTTTTTGCCACAAGAAGTTTTCAAGAAAATAATACCAGAATTAGCTCTCTATGATGAAACTGGGATGATATTGGACTCGATTTTCTGTTTGAGCTCATTAATGTTGCAACGTAGAGCCCCTCATAAGGTTGATCAATCAATTCCAATCAAGTATTATCATCAAAGTATAAAGTCTATAAGGTACTACTTGAGTATACCTGGGATTGAAGATAATGAAAAAGGAATCATTTCAAGATGTTTGTTAAGTACCATTTTATTGTGTATTTATGAATTGTTTTTTGTTGCGATAGATAGCACTTATGTCAAAGGAGCATCAAGTATATTAACTTCGATATTGTCCAGAAACAAGCAGGTGAGTATATTAAGAAATTCTCCTTTGCATCAAACATGCTTTTGGGCCATGTTTTTATGTGATTTAATATTGTCATTAAAATATGGATTACCTAGTATGTACTCTAGCGAAAATTTTTGGAAAGCCTTGGATCCAGAGTTTTTTGAAGATTTTCAGAAGCCAAGTCATGTTGATCTTGATGAAGATGAAAAAGACGTCGAAGACCACGAGGATCAGACCATCGTGGATGATTCACAAGAAACTTCCAAGCAAACTTATGATAAATTTGTATCAGATTTAATGCTAAGTAAGCATGATTCAATATGGTGGTTGCATAAATCACTTTTGAATTTTAGTGCTATCAATGATTTCAATAATCAAGTTGAAGTTATAACTCAACAAGATTTTGAGCAAAATATACCTTATCATGAATGGATGAAATTAAAATTCAAGTTAGATGAATTTGAGTCAAACATGCCTTTGACCTTGAAGCCAACGATATATAAACCAAGTAGCAATGATAGAGTTTTCCCGATAATATTTTTCAAAGATGAAAGCACCGCTATAACAGGCTTAAACTACAAGTTGTCAAAGATTGCATTGTATGAATCCTTAATACTGAAAACAAATCAAGACGATGACATGGTGAAACAAGAAATTGCTAAATATCCTCCAAATTATCAGCAGAAGATTGCCAAAGATGTTATAGGAATCATGAAAACCTATGATTCAAACTTGTTTATCTGGCCTGTGAATGTTCATGCTATCAGACAAGTGGCTAAATATGTGACACATGACCCTGTAGCATTTGTGGGCCTTGAAGAGTTGGTAGAACGTATGGTTCTGGTATGCCACATTCGATTACAAAAGAATAGTATCACTAGTTAGAAATATATCAATATATATATACCTGAGTAAGTTCTAGCTTTATAAGATTCAAATTAGTTTAGACGATGTTGATTTAGTTTCGAGGTATCAAGATCCGTACACCCACCCTGATCTCATATACATACTCCCTCTGCCTCTTTTGCTTGCTACGAATTTGCCCTTTGTTGGCATTCACATCCTTCCTTACCGTAAAATTGTAAATCATTAGCCAATGTGCCTGCTTCATGCATGTGTCTAGACTATGTCGGTGTCATTTCTCGTTATGTGCAGAACCCTTTCACTAAAAAAAACAATCTGCACAACAAATATACGAGCAGCACGCAGCGCTATAAAAAAACATACCACGATAAAAGATCTCATACGACATTTCTTCAGCAAGTATATCAATCCCTGCTCTAACCCCTAAATCAGATAATTATTGGAACTGATATCTTTCATTAAATACTCATCTTTCTTGAAATTCACATAATCAATTGTACTATCAACATCAAGCTCATCCTGAAAAACTAGCTAAAATTAGGCCCAAGTATCAGAGCGAAAATTCGATATATATACGCTGACAATCCCACATTGATGGCTAATTGAATGAAATATTCTTACATATAAAAAAAATCGTTATAAATTATTAATGAACACTTCCGAATACAACACTCCTTTAAGTCTGTTGAAAATTCAGCAATTAAGACAAAAGAGTAGAGATCCAGATTATTGCGAGCAAGTTACTAAACTGGCTTTTGATGATATTATTTCTCTCTTGTTTGATAGAGAAGACCAACTTTACAACGAGACCATCGATATTTTAGCTTCCATCTCGAATATAATATTGATAAATAGAGACTTACACTCGAATTATTTCACTCAAAAGTATTCGAATAAAGTACTAAGATATCTAGATGCTTTAATCAAATCTGACATTAGTCTTTATGTCTCGAAAATGCCCCCAGATATAGACTATGATTTCACGTCGTTAATTCCTATATATCGCTTGATTTTTTTGATTCTATATGATGCATTGGATAATGTTAATGATGAAGTAGTTGGTGAAATTTTCTCTTTACTCATCATCGGGTTTAAGTTCTGTGATGGAAACTTCACGAAATTCAAGCATAATGATCACTACAAAGTGACTTTTACCGAAATTTTGAAGAGTTTATACACTTTAAATCATAAATACAAGTATGGGGGTGATTTGATCAAAAATGAAAATTTAACATTAGATGTTATTATCACAATTAATGACATCTTTGTATTCAAACCAAATCCTATAAACTTACTGCATAACGGCTTTTTACTCGTTAAAAGCTTGTTGAACTTTTTGTTGGGAACCTTTATTGTGACTGATTCTCTCCCGCAATCTTCAAACTTATATCATGTGGAACTGAACACATTGAAAAATCATCAAGCTTTCCTTCATAATCTTATTACTTTATTACAGTTTCAAATAAAGAACTATTTTCACGAATCAAGTATTCCCGAATTTGATTTGAGTGATTTAAACAACTTGATGATCTTGATAAATTTTATATCTGAGCAATTACAAACACAATACCTTGAATCTGGGGACGGTGAAGATGTAACCAATAACGTTGAAAAGAAAGACATATTGTCTCTTCACATTACTTTAAAGAACGGTATACTGCCTGTCGATGGCTCAAAATATATCTATAACAAACTAGTAATTTTACTCAGCATGTCAAACAACTCAAAGTTTTCAAGTTCTGGATCATTTTTTGGTAGCGAAGGCCGTGATTCTATTGATTTCACTCAAATGACATACAGTAAGAGTGTTATTCTTCAAGTAATGTACAACTTGTCTTGGAATCCTGCAAGTGATAAAGAATCACAGATGACCGAATTTTTAAGCTTGATTGGTTATTTAAATGCTGAATCGTTCATTGCTGAAAAGCAGCTTTCTATTCCTCGAAATATTGTTCTTGATCAATATTTACACCCAAATCCTAAATACTTAGATCAACTGGTTGAATTAAATAACTATATGATGAACAACGAGTCTCCACTTAACTCAATATTTAATGGTAACTCGCCAAATAGTTTCACATCAAATTCCAATGTCAATGACGACATTAGCTTCACTGATGCAGAAAAAGAAATTGAAGCCGAAAAGTTGTTCGTTATCTTCGATAGAATGGAAAAGACTGGTGTTTTTCAAAACTTCAAGAATCCAATTAGAGAATGGCAACAACTGGGTAAATTCGAAAATTTACCAGATGAAAATGGCTCTGTTGATTAATGATCTTTATGCAAATACAATTGATTTTAGAGATAAAAAGCTACAATTTCACTAGAGAAATATGCAATTACCAATCTTGATATTGTGTTACTTTTTGATACAGAAGTTATATAAAGTGATGATCATATATAATAATAAACGAGTGACGAAATGGATAACTAGTATAGTTTGAAAGCCAAATAACAATGAAAAAATTTTAAATATATACTATTACATGTTCATGAGTGAATCTTTTTGTGCCTCATCTTCATTTATAATTCAACGATTTTTTCCTTTAATTGAAGAACTATAACGGTTCTGGATGGTATGTAAACGTATAAGGAGTTGGCTCTGTCATTCCATGCTTCGTTGTTAGTGAAAAATTGTAACCTCTCGCCTGTAGAGGATACTTCTTCTATTCTACCATGACCACCAAATTTAGGGTGATCAGAATTAAGAACGATCTGATAAGCACCTGGAAAGTGGACTCCTACTTTATAATCAGCGAATGACTGGGTCGGGTTGAAATTAAAGATGAACAACAAACCATTTCTTTCGAATACTAAAACTTTATCACCTTCGTGCTTCAAAGATATGTAAGCTTGGTTAGACAATAAAATAGCATATCTTGTATCCAAATGTTGCATAGCAGCATCAAAATCAAATAAGAATTTATATCTTAAGTTACTATCATGAATTAGATTGAATTGTCTTCTTGCATAGTGATAAGATTCACCGTTACCAACTCTCGGGAAATCCAACCACTCCGGGTGTCCAAATTCGTTACCTTCAAAGGTGAGATAGCCTTCACCTCCTAAAGCAAATGTTGCTAATCTGATTAATTTATGTAATGAAAGACCACGATCAATTACAGGAGTCAATTCTGTAAGAATAGACATATTCGTGTACATCTCTTTATCCATCAACCAGAAAGCAATTGTCTTGTCACCCACCAAAGCTTGATCATGTGATTCACAATAACTGATACACTTTTCGCCATGTCTACGATTAGTCAAAGTATGAACTATACTACCAAGATCCCACTCTTCATCGGTCAAATGCTTGATAATTTTAATCCACATATCAGGGATGGCCATTGATAATCTGTAGTCAAACCCAATACCACCTTTGCTAATTGGAATACATAAAGTAGGCATGCCGCTAACATCTTCCGCGATTGTAGTCAACTCGATATTGTTTTCTTTCTCGGAGATTTCTTCTAATAATTTATGAGCCAACATTAAATATGTTATTGCGTCATTGTCAACTAAGTCAGGATTGAAGTACTCGTTATAATTTCCGCTGAATCCATAACTCAATCCATGATGCTTATACAACATACTAGTTACACCATCAAATCTAAAACCATCAAATTTGAAAACATCAATATAATATTTTAAGTTTGATAACAAGAATCTTAAAGTTTCGTAGTTGGCATAATTAAAGAGTCTCGAATCCCACAAATCATGGCTACCTTTGGGGCCGCCGTGGAATAAATAATGATCAGTACCATTGAACATATTCAATCCATCTTCAACGTTTTTGGAGCTATGTGAGTGTACCATATCAAGCAAAACTCTTATGCCTAATTTATGAGCTTCATCAATTAATTCCTTAAGATCCTCTGGAGTACCAAACCTCGAAGAAGCAGCAAAAAAATTAGTGATTTGATAACCAAAGGATGCATAATAAGCGTGTTCCATAACAGCCATTAATTGAATAGTGTTATAACCTAACTCATGAATTATTGGTAAGACATTTTTAGTAAAATTTTTATATGACCCCACAGTAGGTTCTGGGGTAGAAATCCCCACATGAGCTTCATAAATTTTTAATCCATCCTTTGAATCACGCTTCGGCCTTTCATATTTGAATTGATAAGTTTGAGAGGCTTCTGGATTCCAAAAGCGACCGTCATATAAGAAACTTTCAGTGGAAGGTGTAGCTCTATGTAACCAAGGATCGAGTCTATAAATTCTTTCCCCAGACGTAGTGACCATTGAAATTTTGTACCTTGAATCATGAGCAATGGCAAATTCACCATCAGCATTTGGCTTCAATATCAATGACCATAATCCAAAGTCATTAATTTTTCTAAGCTTATGACTTGTAGGATTCCAATTATTAAAGTCCCCCGTAATCGAGACTTCAGAGACATCGGGAATATATTGAGTGATGGTGATCTCTTTCTTCGAGTGATCAGCTTGTACACCATATTTTTCATAAGAGGTAGCGAAGGAGAATAATGACTCTTCTGACTTATTCAAAGACTCGCAACACTCTCTCAATTTAAGTTGACGACTAATCAATTGAGTGGAAAAGGGTTCTAACCAAGGGTCCAAATCCAATGCGGCTTGGATTAATTGTTTGTTTGTCCCATCTGAATGTTTAGGTGAAGTTGTTAATGACATTAAGAGGGAAGGATGATTTATAGTATGAAATCAAGCTAGTATATAAGTAGAAGCTGTTGTTTCAATGCAATGTAGAAATAGTTATGGTAATAAATGTGTTACTTTCAAAAAATCTTATCAGCAGATTTTAAATCCCCTTAAAATTTAAAGAATCGCAAATCTAAAAAAGGGTGATTTTTATTGTTCGCATTTTTCAATATTGCTAAATGAAAATTTTAATTAATTATACACTGATATCTACTACACTCTATCTAAATCTTTGATTTAATATTCTGTCTGCACCCGCTTCCTCGTATTCTTCTTTGCTTACCCACATTTGATGGAATGTTCCTAATGATGCAAGAACACTACCTCCAATCCAGCTTTGATTGAATCTTTCATTGGAATTACCAATTGCATGTAGTCTAATCTTTAACCCTGGATTTGCATTAGATAATTCGGAATACAATCGTTCTGTGAGTTGTGGTATTAGCGATACACCACCACTTATAATTATATTGTGAGCTACTGATGTTCTCAAGTCGATATCAATGGTGGAAATTGCATGTGTAATCAATTGACTTAATCCTCTAGCTTGCGATATCGCCTTACCATTTTTGTTATTGGAGGTGGTTGATTTATCGGATGGTGCTGGAGTAGATGATGTTGAGTCTGCTTTGCGAGCTCTCTTTAACGGTCTGTAATCATCGTAAGGACCTTTGATAGATAATTCACCACTGTCGGCAGGGTACTTGTTGTTTAATTCTTCTGAATTAAAAGTATAACTCAGTGGATCGAATAATGAGTCAGCTAGTTGATATCTTTCCAACAGAAATTCAATTGATTGCCCAGTTGGAAATTCAAATAACCTTTTTTTTGATTCCAGCGAGTAAAACTCTTTCAATGCATTATTTTGCTGAGGATTATTTACGTTCAATTTCTTTTCTGGTACTTCCAATAAAGTTTCTTTGAATTCGTGAATTACTCGTTCTCTTTGATAATTTTCGAAAGATTCCGTTATATTATCTGGAAATGATGTTTTGACTTCATATTGGCTTTCGTTGGGGTATGTTGTTGGCATTTTACTTTTAATTTTATATTTGTTTTCAAACTTGAAATTTGGAAATTTACTATTCAATAAATCATGAACTTGATCATCTAAGTACTTTCCAGCATAATGGGTTCTCATTGAATTTTTCATCAAACAAATACCGTCAACGACGGGTGTCACGCTAACTGAATCATGGCCAATATCAACTACAAGACAATTTGGTCTACCTTGTTGAAATGAAACACAAGTTGGAGACTTAGCTAAGTATAGAGCGGGAAAATCAAATGATTCGTAAAAAGTCTCCACCAACCTTTGGCGGTATTTTTGGTGTGTCCAAACAGGTTCAGTTATTAATATTGGTTGTTCTTGGTAATCGATTTTCAATATTTCATCAAAATAATGTTGATATTGTTCAATTGCACCATCCCAATCATCAACAACACTATCCTTTAATATCGGTTTTACTTCATGATTAGATCTCAAATAGTTGATTGAGTCACCGAATATTTTTTTATTGCCAACATCTTTTGAAGGTAAATTAGATGTAGCATAGTATGATGGTGTTATGATTTTTGGATAATCATCTCCTGCGTACCCTATTCTCGTATGGAAAGATCCAGGATCTAAAACAATGGCATTTATCTCATCACCTCCATACACAGTTCCAGAATTACCTGGGTTTGACATATCGTTGATAAAATAATTAGGTCAATAATTCAAAGTAAAGACTGGTCACATTCACTACCTTATTTATTGTTTTTCACAATTCTATTCCTCTAATTTTGAGCTTTACCTTTTTCATCGGTCGGATTTTACAGCGAAGAATTGCGAGATTTTTGAATTCCGAGGTATAATAAAGGCCAAAAAAAAAGTATTAATTCCTTTCAATTACAAATGAGTATAAACTTTTATATACTATTAATTTTATTTTATACTGATATTTTCTACTTACTTCGATTTATGAAAACTATAAAATTTTTGTTTCGGTGTCAATTAAATTTATCAAAAATTCTGCTTCTAATCTTTTTCTTCCCTCGATGACCCAATCACGAGCTAATTCTCTACTCCAACCTTTTAAGTTGGCTGCTTCTTCAACAGCTATATCCAATTGACCTCTTGATAAACTATACTCGACTCTTCCAATCACCGACTCGATATCTTTACCATCTGGTTTGGTGCCCTTAACAGGTAATAAAAATTTAGAGAAAAGCAAAGAAGATAAATGTCCTAACAAACCAGCATTTGGAGGTAATAAAGAGGCAGATCTTAATTCAGGAGCTAATTGTTCCCAACGAGATAAAAGTTGAGAGTTGGTTAAAATAGATTTATTAGACTCTTTAGCAAGTAATGGAGATAAGTTCTTTAAGGCCAATGTAATTAGCTCGTCATCTGTTTCTTTGGAGATCTCTGTTAAATTTTGAATGTAAGGAATGATTAATTTTGGTGGCTCGGACTCTTCAGATGGTGAAAATAACAAACTTTTCAAGTTTGTTAATGATTTTTGGATTAATGATTTTTGATGATTAGAGGCAAATTGAGATTCTAAACTAGTTGCGAACTTTTCAAGTTCATTAACTCTTGATATTAAATTTTCTAAGTTAGCTAATCTACCTTCCCTTTCTTGATTAATTGTATCTTGAACTAACTGTTCATACTTTTTGGTTTGTTCGATTCTTACCATTGATACAGCATTAACTGCAGCTTGGCTAATGGTTTGTTTGGCAGCTTCAATTTCTTGGTTTAATCTTTGATTAAATTTAGTTTCCAATTGAGCTTTTTCATGATTAAATTGAAACAAGAAATTTTCAGTTAATTCTAACTCTTTTGTAGTATAAGATGATAATAACTCAGTTTGAGCAATTTTTAGCTTGCTTTGTAATTCATCATCAAAATTTTTGGTTAAAGAATCTAATTTTGAGGTTAACTTACTGATACTATCATTGATACCTTTAATCAAACGATCTTTCTTTGGACCAACGGAATTGACATCAATTGATCTTATTAATTCATTGAACGATTCAATGGTTGCTTGAACTGATGGGTCGACTGATTTATGAGATTCATTACTTAACTTGATTAAAGGTAATGGTTCAACTGACTTTTGAACTGCTTCAACCTCGACTGGTTTCTGTAATTGTTGAGCTGGGGTAACGTCATCACCCTCAAATGGCTTTTTGATTTCGTCTTCAGCTTTGGTCAATTTCTTCTTGGTTTCTTCTAATAATTGTTCACCACTGTTTTCTAATTTTTGAGTTAATTCATCAAGGTGATCTTTAGATGATGATTGAAGTTGGGAAATTCTTGATTTGAATGATGAAAATTTGGATTTAAAGTCATCAATTGAGCCCTTTTCAATGACCTCCAATAATTCTTCATAGTACGGTAATTGTTTATCAATTACGAAATCTAAGACCTTTTCATTTTTGGTAGCAATAAATAAGGTTGAACCATAAAGAACGGCAGTTGCAAACGCAGTCTTCAATACGAATCCGGTAAAAGAAAACTTTTTGCCGGACTTTGATTTTTTTTCCTTATTATTTTGATTGTTGTTGATGTCTAAAGAGTTGGAAATTTTGATAGGAGTTGTTTGTGGTTTAACTATCAAAGTTTGTTCTTTTGGGGGATCGTTTGGCTTAGAAGCATTTAACATTTTTGAAGAATTCACGAAACCACGACTACCCATCACGGCAGTAGTGGAACCAACATGAACACTCTTTGAATTACGTAAAGAGCTACGAGTAGCAATACGAATCATCATCAATTGGGTTAGTATGAATATATGTATGTTCTTTGAAGAATTAGTATCTTTCGTGGCTGTAGTTGGTTGTTGAATAAAAATATACTAACATTTGAGAAACACCAATCAAAAAACACTCAAAATTCACTAAGCATTTCTATGCACTCCCATACTAGTAAAAATGTCACGTGATCCGTGGCGCTTAGATAGAGATTAAGAGGACACATATAACAGTGAACGCAAATTTCGTTTATAATCTAATCAAGAGAGAAATTCAATTTAGTGACTGCCATCTCATTATCCTTCGAAGCTGGCTAATTTCAATTAAGCACAATATGTCAATCAATCCAGCTCACTTGTTCCCACCTCAGCCGATCACAAACAGAGCACAATCTACCCCATTATCCTACGATTCTAAAAATGACAGAATTGCTTATCCAAATGGTAAGTCAATCATTGTCAGGCCCTTAGACCCAAACAATAGCTCAATTCCTGTCAAACAATTTACCAAGCATAATCATGCTACCACAGTTGCATCATTTTCACCTTCAGGAAATTACATTGCATCCGGTGATGAATCAGGGGCAGTTAAAATATGGGATACCGCAATTTTAACAAGTTCATCATCATCATCTAATGATGACAACTCATCTATTTTTGATCAACCTTATATCAAGAGTGAATTTCAAATTCTTTCAGGCCCTATCAAGTCAATTGCTTGGGATGCAGATAATTCGAGAATTATAGCTGTTGGAGCTGGTAAGGATAAATTTGGACATTGCTTTACGTGGGATTCTGGTAATTCGATAGGAGAAATTCAGGGACATTCAGATACCATCAACTCTGTTGATATCAAACCTCAAAGACCATATAGGGCTGCCACTGTTGGAGATGATAAAGCTTTGATCTTTTACAACGGACCTCCATTCAAATTTGACAAAAGTATAAGAGGTAATCATACTAATAGCGTCAAGGCAGTCAAATTTTCCCCTGACGGTAAATTTTTGGTGAGTGTAGGATCCGATAGAATCATTGTTTTATATGATGGTAAAACAGGTGAATTTATAAAAAAAGTTGAAGATACTCACAAAGGAGGTATATATGGATTGAGTTGGTTCAGTGATAGCTCTTCCTTCGTCACAGCCTCCGCAGATAATACTCTTAAATCATGGGCAGCTGACACTTTGGACGAAATAACAACTTACGTTATTGGATCAGATGTCACGATCGAGGATCAACAAGTCGGTGTTATAGTCGCCAACGATTTTATCGTATCTTTATCATTGAATGGTAACTTGAATTACTTTAAAAGTAATGAGTCAAGTGTTTCGTTCAAAGTCAGTGGACACCAAAAACTGATCACAAGTATAAAGTATGATGTCCAATCTGAAAAGCTATACACTGGAGGTTCAGATGGTATCATTTGTAAATGGGACGCTGATAATAAAGACAAAACAAAGCTCGTTCCCATTCCTACTACTATAGGAAATTCGACATCAAAACATTCAAATTATGTTGTAAGTATTACGAATGAATCTAACGATTTGATTGTTTCATCTGGTTGGGATGATTTCATCAAGATTTGGAAAGGTGAATCTTTGACGAATGAATTTAAATTGACTGCTCAGCCGAAACAAGTTACAACAAATAATAAGTATGGCTTTGTTCTATACGATTCAAGAATCGAAGTCTTTGACAAAGCATGGAAAAAGATTAGTGAAGCTGATTTAAATTTCACCACTTCGGATATTTCTTTGGTTCCAGGAACTGACAAGCTTTTGGTTACCAATATTAGCTCAAATAAAATTGAGCAGTACGCTTTTGTTTCTTCATCTCTATCTCATGAAAAGTCATATACTTCGTTGCGCTCACCACCAACTTTAGTGAGGACTTCACCAGATGGTAAGCTTGCCGCGGTTGCTGATGGCACTGGGAAATATACTTTATACAAAACTGAAGATGGGTCTGTTGTTACAACTCGCTGGGCTTTCCACAGTAGTAAAGTTAATGACGCTAAGTGGACCTCGGACTCCAAATTCTTACTAAGTGGAGGTTTAGATAGCGGATTATTTATTTACTCTGTAGATAAGCCTGGAAAGGTATTGAAATTCCCGTTGGCGCATCAAAGTGGTGTCACTGGAGTTGAATGGACTACTTATAACTCAGAAAACAAAAAAGGAAGTTTTGTTAGTGTCGGACTGGATAGTATTATCAAGACTTGGAACGTTGAATTCAGCGCTTAAATACCCTTACCTTCGACCATATAGTATACAATTCTCTAAATTTAGATTCATGTAGAGCAAATAATATTATATATTAAGTATAATTTCAACTCAACTCATACGTATTTGACCCACGATCAGTAAGCCTGGCTTGTTGATTGGCTAATTTTACTATCATGAATTTGAATTATTATACTAATGCTTCAATATTCAACATATAGTTTCTTTTTTATTCACAATTTCGATACAGCTCGGGTTTAAGTTAGTATATGAGTTTAAGCCCAGCTTATTCTTTAGGTAAAAGTAGTGATGTTTAAATACTAGCGTCTCTGTTCATCTTCATCCATTCAACTATGAAAACTACACATGTCCTGGAATGGCAATTGTAAGAATCTATAAAGACTTTGTATAAGTTGAAATAAGCATGAGCTGATACTGGTCCATTTCACTTTCAAGATGTTCTCTTCATCTCATCAGCCCACAAGTAAATTTTGATGAAGAGTCAAACTGTATTCAATGATTAAAGAGCGTGCAAACCTAATCCTTAGAATAAACGTAATTTTTTTAATAATCGCATCAACAAACTAAAGAACGAAGAAGAGAGCAATATTTTCTTTTCGAAAATACACCAGTATTGATCCAAGTATACAATGTTGTCAATCGTGGAAATGAAGACCCAAACAGCTCGATATTCTCTTGAGAACATATTTAATTTTTTCGCTTTTTGCATCTTTTGTTCATAAATTGAGGTTTTTGAGAATATTGTATTTTTTTGTGACAAATTCTACTTTGTCAAAAGATGCTTTCTTAAATACATCTTCGAATCTGGTAAGACATTCGAATGACCTCGAAAATAAACAATTGTGATTTTTTTCAAAAAAGGTTTTATGAAAATATAATATGCAATAGTTTACGAAATAAATACTATAAGTACCCAAAACTTCTTCTATTGTGTAATGATAACAATATTAACTAAGAAATATTATATGTAAAAGATCCGAAGGCAAGTGAAAGAGACATCTAATGTTTCTAGAATGTGTATACTAGCTAGAAGCTCGAAAATAAAGCAGACATATGAAATATAGTACATTAAGAATTTAGTTTCGGGTCATTTTATAGAAATTTCGTTGCTTAAATAGCTGTGTTATTTATTGATGTATTAAAAGAAGTAAAGTAATAAGTTGAATTGAGATAATCATGAACTGAAAAAGTAAAACTATGATAGATGAGATCAAATGGTAAAGTCAGAAAAAAAAAAAGATATTGATCGATAAAAATTAAATTGGACAACGAATGAATCGAAGAAGGTTGAACTGAAGTAAAAAGTTGCTAAAAATGAGAATCATTTAATAACACTAACATTAGGTCAAAGTTGGATTTCCTAAGCTTTGGATTCATTGATAGTATGTAAAACAATTCCAGTACCACCTGTACAGTCATTGTTTGCCAATGAATACTTGTTGTCACCACTTGGACAAGCTTTCCAATTATCTTTTC
>JANIJN010000064.1:0-60309 GCA_030557975.1 Soucietia sequanensis | reverse complement strand
GAAGCAGATGTAGAACCATAAATAATTGAAGTGGTAGTGTACAATTCACCACCAGAATTAGTGGTAACCAAAACGTCACCGGTTTCAGTAGCAACAGAACCATCAGAAGCAGTAGTCACGAATATAGTAGTATATTCAGTGAAAGGATCAACTGATGATGATGAAGCAGTTGATGAAGCAGATGTAGAACCATAAATAATTGAAGTGGTAGTGTACAATTCACCACCAGAATTAGTGGTAACCAAAACGTCACCCGTTTCAGTAGCAACAGAACCATCAGAAGCAGTAGTCACGAATGTAGTGGTATATTCAGTGAAAGGATCAACTGATGATGATGAAGCATTTGATGAAGCAGTCGATGAAGCATATGATGAAGCGGAATCAGTAACATAACCAATCGACGAAGCAGATGAAGATGATCCATAAATTATTGAAGTGGTAGTGTATAATTCACCACCAGAATTAGTGGTAACAACAACGTCACCGGTTTCAGTAGCAACAGAACCATCAGAGGCAGTTGTGACAAATGTAGTAGTGTACTCAGTGAATGGATCAACCGATGATGATGAAGCAGAAGATGAAGCAGTTGATGAAACAGTTGATGAAGCATATGATGAAGTAGAATTACTAACATTAACAATTTATGAAGCAGTTGATGAAGCAGGACTAGAAGAAAAACTTGACGCTAAACTAGACGCAGCGGATGATGAAGCATATGATGAAGCAGAATTACTAACATTAACAATTGATGAAGCAGTTGATGAAGCAGGACTAGAAGAAAAACTTGACGCTAAACTAGACGCAGCAGATGATGAAGCATCTGATGAAGCAGAATTACTAACATAACCAATTGATGAAGCAGTTGATGAAGCAGGACTAGACGAAAAACTTGACGCTAAACTAGATGGCGCAGGTGATGAAGCAAATGATGAAGCGCTTGATAAAGTAGAATTACTAGCATAACCAATTGATGAAGCAGTTGATGAAGCAGAACTAGATGCAGGATTAGATGCAGAACTAGATGGTGAACGCGAAGAGGAGTTTGAAGCACTTGAAGATGAAGGTGATGAAGAAGCAGAACTGGATGTAGCGGAACTTGATCTAGCAGAGCTTGAAATAACAGAATTGGAAGTAGCAGATATAACCCTCGATGAGCTAGAAATTCTTGAAGAAGAAGATGATGATATAGTTGATGATGAAAGGGAAGAAGATGATACAGCCGTATCAACACCAGGAATTGATGGAAGTGCTTTACAAGTTTTGCAAACAGAAGAAACTGCATTTGGTGCGGCTGCACTATAAACAAGTGCATTACTAGTAAGACCTAAGAAAGATGTACTAGTTTTGGACATTTCGTTAATATTATAATTTGAACCAATATTAACAGTATAAGTGGCAAGTGTAGTACCTAAAATCGAATTATATTTTGCAGTTAAAATACCAGTCAGTGAAACATAACTGAAGGTTGAAACAGTGTATGGAAAGGCGATGACATTACCATTACCCCAACCATCAACAGTTAAAGTTACCAGAGTACTTCTTACGTAAACGGAAGAAGAAGAAGTACTCAAATAAACAACTTGACCCGAATCCACAGCTAAACCAAGAGTAGACAGATAAAACCAACTATTTAAACCAACATCAATACAACCAGTACCATCAATTTTAGTAGTTTGAGGATAGACTTCATTATATAAACAAATTTGACCACCATTAGTTATAGTACCTCCAGCAGTTCCTAAAGTAACAATTGAATCACTATCAAATTGAGATTGATAGAAAGTAATTAATCCTTCATTATCCCAATTTGCAGAAGTAATCGACATAGTTGAACCAAATCCACCAGCAGCCCAAAAAATATCACCTGAATTTTCAAAAGTTGGAACAGTGAATTGATAAGAAGGAGTTGTTATACTATTAACTGAATTAAACGAAATAGTCCCAGAGTTTTCAACACTACCAATTAAAGATGATTGACTAATAGTTAAACCAATAATATTAGAAGTTGAAGTGATATAAAATCCACCATCGTTATCGAGACTACCAGTAAAACTTGAAAGAGCATTATTAATGATTGACCAATAAACACCAGAATCAATGGTAATATCACCAATTGATAAACTAATAGTACCAGTATCAACAGTATTTTCAGAAATTTCAACACCTAATACCGCTGTAAGAAAAAGGCAGAATGCCCCAATTAGCGGCAAATTAGCAAGATTCAACATTAAGAATTGTTGTTTAATTGTTCTTTTCTTGAATTGTTTAAGTAGTTATAATTAGAATGAATAGTTTGGAAAATATAAGTAAGATATTGAATATTATGAAGAACGATTAAATTTTTTCAAAGTTGAAAGAGAATAAGAAATTTATCAAGAGTTCTTACAATTACAGTTTCTTCATTTTAAAGACATATGTTCAGTGATATATATAAACTTATAAATTGTGATGATGGTACATATTCAAGAGGCATCAAAACTGAGACATCTGAATCGTAAAAAATATCATGAAACTTACTAATGCAACAAGTACAAGTACTCTGATAAGCAGGTATCAATGCAAGAAAAGAACTAAAAATCGAGAACAAAATAATTAATTAAAATCAACTCTAGAATAAGCTTAAACTTCAAAGAACAAAAATCAACCTAAAAATAATTGCGGAGAAAAGCCGATATGCAGATGAGTTTTTTTTGTAATTATATTTTTTTTATAATTTTCTTTTTTGCGACTACATTTGGGTCGAAATATATGCAATGAGAACGAAATCTGTAGATTCGGCCAGCGAAAAACCTTATTTTCGCTTTTTTAATAAAAAACAACTTCATCATTCACAGTTGATAGAAGGTAAAAAGAAGTAGACTACAGTGTATTTAAGAAGTAATGTAGGTATTTGACTACTGATCACTTACATAAACGATATAATCATGGAGTATAATTTGAAAGTGATTGGTATACACAATATAAAATCATTGATTATATTAGTAACTTATAAACCCTATAGTTTATTGTAGAGTAAAAAAAGAATTCATGTCGGAAATTAAATGACAGAGAAAGACTAGTGGGAAAATAATCGTATTATCAGTGCCACAATAAAAAAAAAGTAACTCAAGAATTCAAGACAAACAATACAATCTGAAAACTATCAGGTGACAGGAGGCGGGTGTTAAACAGATATACATCCAGAGGCAACACCCAACCTCCGATATAAATCCATGTTACTTGAAAAACAAAAGAAAGAACAAAGAGCAAAGTAAAATTAAATTATCTTTAACAATAGAAACATTCAACTAGCTTGCCTTTTAAACATGACTTTTGATTGTATTCGTCGAATAGTTTACTTAAACAATGAAAGTCAACACGGTGGTATATGTATTATAGTATTAAACGATTCGTAAATTAGACATGGGCTCAAAAGAAATTTGCAAAGAATCTAGAAGATGTAAAAAATAGGATAAAATTGGAGATTTATGTTTTTTTTATGGAAATAAAATCCTGAACGAGTTATAAGCATATGCAATATTTAGCCGCGGTCGACTTTAACTCCCTTTTTTTTGTTGTTTCTTTGTTAAATGTTTTTTTGGGTTTCTAACAAACATATCACGACATTCATTGACCAACCATGAGTATTTAACTTTTTCATACATCACGACATTTATGTCACATCAATGAGTGGACAGGTTGAAGTATCATGGGTATTGTCAAAGGTTTCAGGTATTAACTAACCACTACAGTAACTTCAACTAAATGTATTAATTTGAATTGGCATATGACCAATTCACACGATAACAAATTTCTTCTCACACATGACTTTCATTGGTGAGTGCTGATCATACTATGCCAGCATGGCATCACGGTGTCGATCCTCGAGAGTCAGCAGGATGAAATATGCAAATGTGCGAACATACATCTATGAACATGTATAATTTGAACATGTGGGTGCAGAGGTAGATAGAATATCGTGGAATATCAGGTAATATAAGGTTATGGGGTGCAAGTATACTCGGACGCATCTGTGTGCAGGATATATACCTGCAGCGAACAAAAATTAAAATTAAAATTAACTTTAAAATTAAAATTCACATCGAATAAAAACCTCAATCGGAATTGTGCGAATCTTAATCAATTATATACGAGAACAATCAATCGTAATTTATTATTTTATTCTATTTTATTTTTCTTTACTTGGGGATATGTTTTTACTATCGATATAAACAAAATTCTGCTTAAATCTATACTTACTAAACATATTACTTATTCTAATAACCTTCTGGTTATAAATGTTGCTTTGGTTTATTATATTTTATGATCTCGTACCTATAGTAATTGAAGGGTTGAAAGCACCTCATCCAAAAATTATTATTTTATTACTTTAAATATTGAAAGATCTCATTAACGCAACCAGAGTTAATGATGTTTTATAATCATACCACCCAACATCAAAAATAAGCTCTCCAAGTCCTAAAGAAGTATGTCAAGCTTAGGTGATACTCGAAAACAATGTAAGTAGTCTTAAATCCATTCCCCTTCAATGGTATCTTCGGATATCCTATACGTCCTCTGAGTTGCCCGGCATGACATACAGCCTTATTTTTCTTTATTTTCTTTTTCTTCTTCTTTTTCTTTTTCTTTCTATGTTTAATAATACTAATCTTGCGTTATACTTTGATTCTTGTATACAAGGCTTTGTTAAAATACTAGACAAGTGTAAATTATGGTGGGATTAGATTAAAACCGATATTCTTGTTTAAGCAAAGCCAAGAAATAACGCACTACCAGTATTTATTTTACGAAAGCTCAACAATTTTAAGTTATTGTAATGTAATTCTAAGTTATTGTTATGTGATCATAAGTCATTGTAATGTAATTCTAAGTCATTGTATTAATTCTTCGTCGTCTTTAAACTATTTTGACAATCTACCAGTCTTATGAGACATTATTGTCTCTTATGACAACGAATCAGTACAATGAAGCTTTCACCGTTGACTTAATTCCAATACAACAAATCTTATATTTGAACCACAGACTATAGCTCGATGTAATGATGTTCCATACTCAAACCACAGTGAGCCATACCTCGGTCATGAGTTATATTTTAATCATAAACCCTACTATTCTTCTTACTCCAATACAAAAAATAAATTTGAGACATGAAAAAAAGATCTGCGTTAAATCTTTAGAGGCGGAAATTTCACTTTCCTTTTTTATTTTTCTTCTTTTCAAAAAAATCGAATAAAATTGTACTATATTGAGTTTCGGCTATATTAACTTGTAGAAAATCGACTTGACAATAAGAACCAACTAGTCTAGCCTTTTTTTTTCATCCTCTACAATCCAAATACCGACACATAGACCCTACTTTCAGAAATTCATGCATATCCCTTTAAATTCTCATAAACCCATGATTAACCTGTATGCGTCTTCCATACTAATAAATTTACCAGCGGCCCCGATGTGTGGTGTACGGACGTTTGTGTGCGACTTAACAAAAACAAAAAATAAAAAAAGATAAATCATTGAACTAATAAACTAGTTCAAAAAAGTTAGCCAGATTTTTATATTGGGATAGTCTACACAGATTCTATCGAAACTTCTTATGAGTGCATACGCTGCATTGAAAGCTTTGAAGTATCCATCTTCACTTCAAAGTGGGTCCAATAACGAGAGTGATGCAGACGATGATGATGTGCTAAGCTATCAACCTAACTCATCTGATGATGATGATGTTTATCAAGATAATAATAACATGTCTAATAATAAGAATAATTACAATAGTAACAATAACAGCAACACCATAATAAACAATTTTTCTCAAAATACTCCTCCCATTAAGTCCACCGATTTCAATTTAGTTTTTCTGTCCAACTTTACTCCTAATAATGAAAATTTAATAGTTGAAAATGATTTCATATTAATTGGACTTAAATCACATGAATCAATATTAATAAATGGACAATGTAAATTTTCCATAGAAAGAGGTGCTTCTCTTGTAAATAACATTCACTATATCTCTTCTACCGATGTAAATAATCTTCATACCTTAATTGCTTCAACTTCGCAATCACTACCTATTATATCAAGTACCGATATAATAAATTCAAAAACTCCATCATCCTCCAATGTTTCTGATAAATTTCAATCATTCCCTTCTCATTATATAAATATTATTAAGATTCAAAATTTATTTACTGGTTTGGAAAAAGTAGGTGATTATCATTCTCCTTTTAAATCATTCTTTCATAATTCTAATAGTGATAATAATTTTGATGAATATTATGATTCAGAAAGTGATAAATTTTCAAAATTTTTTGAAAAATTTTCATTTCAAATTGTTTATAATAATAATACTTCTTTAAGTGGGATTAACGTTCAATCATCTTGGTTAAATGGTATAAATTCACTAATATCAGATATTTATCAGCCTAAAATTTTCATAATAATTGGTAAAAAAAATAGTGGTAAATCAACTTTTTCCAAAATTTTATTAAATTCATTAATTTTAAAGGAGAATCATGATTGTTCTTATCTTGATTTAGATCCGGGTCAATCTGAATTTTCTAATCCTTATACTTTATCAATAACTAATGTTTCTAAACCAATTTTTGGTCTTAATATACCATCAACTTTAAATAATGAAGATGTTTATTCTCATTATTATGGTTATACGAGTCCTCAACAAGAACCTAATCATTACCTTACCATTATAAAACGTTTATTCGAGCATTATAAATCAAATAATGAATCAAAGAGAAATCATTTGGTAATAAATACTCCTGGTTGGATAAAAGGTTTTGGTAAAGAATTATTAAATGATATAACTGATTTAATAAAACCAGATAATTTGGTTTATTTAACTAATGATCAAGATGATGATGATTTAATTGAAACGAGTGAAATTTTAGATAGTTTAACTTTTAATGAAGTTCTAAAATTACCTGGAATCCATAAATCTTCAAAATATTCACCGGCTCAATTAAGAATGTTTAATAAATTACGTTACTTCCATGAATCAGGTAAATTATTATATAATTTTAATGATCATTTATTAAAGAAATCTCCATTAAGATTATCATATCAAACTTCTGATTCTGATTCTGATTTTAAAGGTATTAACGCCATGACGGTTTTCAACTACGATACAAAATTTAACTTCAATATTGATGATATTTTCCTAATGTTGGAAGCCTCCATTGTTGGTGTTTACATGATAAATCCTACATTGTATACCAAATTATCTCCATTAATCACCAAACCCAAAAGAGGTTCAGATTTACCGATGTATTTAGACTCTACAAAATTGACAAACTTATTTCAAAATGACTCAACCTTTCAATTCATTGGCCTTAGTATCATTCATAGTATTAACATCAATAATCATTATTTCAATTTATATTTCCCGACAAGTAATTCAATTCATCTGAGAATAAAATCATTGCTCGAACAAGATTTTAAGTTAATCTTGGTGAAAGGTGAAGGTGATATACCTAGTTGTGAAATGTTTTTACCTGAATTAATCAATCAACAACAAATAAGTAGAAAACGATTATTAGATGGTGATGATAGTGAAATTGATCAAATCTCGGAATTACCTTATATATCGTTTGAAAACAAGAGTAAGGTAGGTGGAGTTTGGAGAAGTAGACGAAACGTTATGAGGAAAAATCAACAACGATAATAATGGTATATGAGTTAATATTCCCTTTAGTTTTAGACATTATTAGTTGCAACATAAGTAGGCACAAATCCTGTATACTAGTATTTCTTTTTTTTTTTTTTAATTTTAATTTTAATTTTTTCTGACCAAAAAAGAGAAAAAGAACGCTGAAATTTATGACAGATCAACAAAACCAAATTTTATAAGTTGCAATAAATTTAAAAATAAATTAATAATACAAGTCTAATCAACAACAAAATCATTAATATCAACTTGTCAAGAACATGATATTTCGAAGTTACGCCTATACTCTCGGACTCAGTTTGGTCTTTTTGGCACAATTCACGAAAGCACTGATTCCTAATTTAGATTTTATAAAAGATAATCAAGCATCTGATCCAGAAGAACCAGGTCATTTATCACTACCAAATTTATTACAAGTAAATGAATTAGATGATTTAAGTTTGAATTGGGAAACTTATAATAATTTAAGAATTGACACTGGTAGATTAATATTTGAAAATGGAGCAGGATCAGTTTGGTCAACACCACAATTAGCAAATACTAGAGATGAATGGACGATTGAAACAATCTTTAGATATTCAAAACTGGACTCAAAAGTACCCTCAAATTCCAACAATGGGTTATCGTTTTGGTTAGTAGACTCAGGTAATAGTGTACCAATCAATGATAAAAATATTCAAAATTTCGGTGGACCTACAGAATTTGATGGATTTCAATTTTTAATTAATAATAAAGAAGCAACTGGATTAAAAATTTTTGCTAATGATGGAACTCATTCACAAGAAAATTCAATATCAAAATCAATTGGAGACTGTGCTTTTAATTATTTGCAATCTGATGTTCCATTCACATTAAGAGTTTCATATTCAAAATCAAGAAATTGGTTTAAAGTTCAAATTGATAATAATTTATGTTTTAAAACTGAATCAATTCAAATTCCTGATTATTCAGGAGACTTCAAATTTGGTGTATCATCATATGTTGAATCATCAAATCCATCAGAGTCATTTGAACTTTTTGGAATTAAAGTTTGGACACGTTTAACAACTGATGCAATTGATGATCATGGTTTAATTTCCGATGGTCAAATCAAAGTTGACTATAAAACAGTTACTGTTCCAGCAGATTCACAAGAACCAAATCATGTAGGACCATCCGTTATCAGAAAATCACTTATGGAAAAACAAAAGGCAGAAATTGATCGTTTAGGAGGATATAGAGATAATAATAAAGTTTCTCAAGATAATAATAATGAAAATAGTTATTCTGGTCAATTTGATAATTCCATATTAATTGAAATCAGTAATAAATTAGCTAATGTTGAAAATACAGTTAATAATTTTCAAATTGGTTCATCATCTTCATCATCCAATGGTAATTATGATATCAAAATTCTTGAAGCTCATATAAGAGAAATACAATCGATTCAAGAAAAACAATCACAAATTTTATTGGATTTACAACAAGGTTATACTGAATTCAAATCAATAATAACTCAACAATCATCACAAATGATGAGTGAAGTTTCAAAATTAAATGAAAAGGTTGTGGGAGAAGTAAGGGAACAACAATATGGAATGGATGAAATAAATAAGAAAGTTGATTTGTTAATGGCAAATCATAAAGAAGTATCATATCAATATAAAAATCAAGATTCAGTTCAAGATATTAAACCTGACTATTCAAATATAATAATTAAATGGATTTTAATTCCAATTTTTGCCATTATTTTGATCTTAACTATATTTGTTTATAGATTAAGACATGATATAAAACACTCTAAATTACTTTAATATTAGTTAAATTTTCAACCTTCACTTATGTCTTTCTCCCTTATAATTTATACGTACAATTTCAAACCTAACCTTATTCTTACTTAGATACTAAAAAATACTCTTTTTCATGTATTAAACCTAACATCTGTAAAACCTCACATCAAAGGAAACTCTTCTTTAATTTGTTGAGAATTTTATAGTTTTTTTCGTTAATATATTACAAAACTAAGAAAAATTATCATACATAAAGTTTAACTCGTAAATGCAATATACATACATTAAAAATACTTTACTTCATTTCATCTTGAGCTAGCCAAGTAATTTTAAAATTGGTATGCACCAACTAGTGGACTTTACGCATTAGTGTAAATCTATACCGAAAGTTTTCGTAAAATTGCTGTTGTGCATTAAATAGGAATATTTTTACGATATGCCGCATAACAAAAAAAAAAAGAAAAGCCTAGTGTGGTATAGACAGTTTCACTTTTGGAGTTCAACCATTTTGCTTGAATTTACAGCACGTCTGCCATTGGAGCATCTACGATTGTTTTTACTTTAGAAGAAATCATATTGTTAATACAAGAATACTTTTTTTTTATTTTATTTTTAAATTTTATGAATGGAAACGGAGGAAAAAACTATATGAAATAAAACAAAATTTGAAAAAATTAAAAAAAGAAATATTAAAACATAAATCATGAGGAGAAATAATTGAGAGACAAAAAAAAGCAAAGCAAATAAAAGGAGAAAAGAAAAAAAGAAAGAAAGTTGAATATATTATTTTTAAATCAAGTAAAATGTAGTAAATCTAGATGAAGTTAGGTGAACTGAGTAAAGTTAACAAATTTTTATCAAATATGAGAATTATAGCTACCACTAATTAAATTTCTAACAGTTGGAATATCATCATTATCCGAATCTAAAATTTGAGTATATTTAACCGGAGGATCATTAATACTAAACTTAACTTGAACACCTGATTCATGTTCACTACCAATACCATTTGTTAAAATTCTTGCTATTAATTTTTCTTGATTTGATTCTTCATTACCATTTGAATTTGGACCTGAATTACTTAAAATTAAAGGTTTTGTATATCTCCAAGTAATTCTATTTTTTTCTTTACTAAAAGAACCTTCAGGTTTTGAAGAAGCGGAAATTGTTTCAACTGAATTATTTAAAGCAGTTGAAATAACCAAATTATTTAAAACAATTCTTGAAGAATAAAGAGGATTAAGAGTAAGAATTATAATTACACTTGATCTATTTTCTTCAAATTTCCAAATTTGTTTAATTGAGAATGGAATTTGTGATTGTTGTAAATTTGAAAAATATTTTAAACCACCTAAAGTTTTCGATAAAATAGTTGAAGGATTTAAACTAAATTCTTGTAATCCAATTTGATTTATAAATTGATCATTAAGAACAAATTTATTTAATTTATTTGGAATTTTAATAATTATTGGATTTAAATTACCTGTTTTTAATGAATCATTATAATTAAATGCAATTTCTCCAATAATTTGAGATTTTATAATTTCTCCATTTTTAAATGTAACATTAATAATTTCTGCAATTGATGAATTAAGTCCTTCTTTTTCTTCATCAAGATTATGTTTAAATAAATCAGTTTGTTTTAATAATGAATTACCGGTTGATTGACTAACCAATGTTTGATATGATTGAGGTTGAATAAATGATTCTCTTGCATTTGGTAAATTATGAAACATTTGTGAATGAATGTCTCTTCTATTTTTAGTTTGTGAATTATTTCTTGGTAATGTTTTAGAATCTTCATTACTTGAATGACTTGCAACTTTTCTTGAAGGTGGTGGAGGTGGAGGAGGTGGATGTGAATTTAAGTTTGATGAATTCTTTGCACCATTGGCCACAGAAGCAGTGGTTGCACCTATAGTTGCACCAGCAACGGCACCAACACCAGCACCAACACCAGCACCAACACCAGTTCCAACACCAGCACCATCTTTAGATGAATAATTATTCAATTTTCTTGGAGATTCATCATTGGTAGAAATATCAGGATCAGGTAAATTTTCATCATTAAAACCTCTTGAATTAATTGTATTTGTTTGATTTAATTCATCACCTGCTTCAAAACTATATAAACCAGAACTTTGTCTTGATCTTGGTAAATTATCATGATTTGATAATGGTTGAAGTGATGGATTTTCAAGGTTGGTACCATTTCCGTTATTAATATTTTGATTATCTAATTCATGTTTTTGTAACATTGATAATCTATTACCTTTATGATCAATTGGTGTATCATCATCAGAAGAACTATCACTTTCATATTTTACAATATTTGGAGATCCATATTGTTGAGAATTAATTTGTGATTGAGAATTTTGAGAATAATTTAAATCACGAGATTGTGGAACTGATTGTGGGGTAACAATTGGTTGTTGTGGAATTGGACCTTGAGGAACAGGTTGTTGTTGAGGAATTGAAGTTTGAGCAATTGGAATTTGTTGTTGAGGTTGTTGAATTTGTTGAGATTGTTGTTTTGGATCAACAGTTCTTGGTACATAAGGAGAAGCAGGAGAAGAAGGAGATAAAGGAGCAGAATTAATTGATTGAGGAATAACAGAAGTTGAAGATCTTTGTTGTAAAGGAGCAAGAGGAGGAGGAGTTTGTTTACCAAATTGAGATTGTTGTAAAGAACCATGTTGAGGAGTTCTTTGTTGAGCAAATCCATTAACATTTTGTTGTTGAGCATGTTGAGCCTGTTGCTGAGACTGTTGTTGAGCCTGAGCCTGTTGTTGTTGTTGATATTGATGTTGCTGTTGAGAGTATAAATCAGATTGTCTTTGAATGGAATTATTTCTTGAAAGATTTTTATTTTGACCATTACTAAAAGAATCATTTGATTGATTTGAATTAGGAATTCTTTGAGAATTATTATTAATACCATGATGATTTAAAGAATCAGATGATTGATTAATGATTGAATTTCTAGTATTATTATTATCATTTGATTGATTCATATTTCTATTTGAATTAATAGCATTAAGAGAAGAAGTAGTTGATTCAGATTCAGGTATAATATCATTTGCAAAAGATGAATTATTATTATTTTTTGAAGGAGAATTTAAATTTGATTTCTTTGATTTACGACCAAAAATTGATCCAACTCTTGATTTTAATTTTGATGGTTTTGATTTATTACCACTACTATTTGTTGAATTTAAAGATTGCATATCATTTGAATGGAATGAAGAATTTGCATTAGCATTGGCATTGGCATTGGAATGAGAAATACTATTTTTATTAGGACTTTGATGATTTCTTTGAGTTGGAGGAGGAGGTTGATTTTGAGATTGATTAATAATAACTTTTTCATTTGAATTAAGATCAGAATTTAAAATAAAGGATAAATAATTTTTCATTTCATTATCAATTTTATAATTTGTTAATAAATAATTGGTTGAATTTTCATTATTTGATAAATTTTTTGATAAATTAATATTTTGAGATTGGAAAAAATTTAAAATTGAATTGAAATATAATTGTTTTTCAGAATTTTTAAAATTTTCAAAATTATCAAAAATTTGAGGAGCTTTAATATTCCATTGATATTCAGCAGAAGATGAGTTTTTTGAAGAAATTAATTGAGATGATATTTCATTTAATTCTTGAGAATTAATAATTAATTCAGAAAAACGAACATCATTTTGAGATAAATCTTTTAAAGGACCAATTGATTCTAATTTCAATTGTTTATATAATTGTTCATTAGTATGAATATCTAATTGAATTGAATTAAGTAAACAATTCCATAATTTCGGTAAATTACCATATTCACCTGAATTTGTATCAAGAGAAGATTGATTGAAAAAAGTTGAACCTTGTTGTAATAATTGATGTAAAGATTGATTAGTTTTTTGAATATGATTTGAATAATTTATAAACCAAGGTAGTAAATTTTTTTCAACTAAATTTGAAGTTTTATTAAGACTTGGTGGTAATATAGATGCAGCTTGTTGAGGAGTTTTGGAAGTTAAGATTGAAGTTCCATAAGAATACGGAGTATCGGAAGGATCAGAATCAGCCATCTTTATAAATTTGTTAATCAATTGATAAGCGAAAGATTAATCTGAATAAAAAATATGAAAAGATTGATTGATGGAGAAGATGAATTGATAAGAGATATAGTTATTAAAAAATGTGAAAATTGGGGAGATTGAATAATTTAGTACCGCATTTACCGTATTTTAATGAGTATTTTGCTGGATGAACGAAATTTACCAAATTTACCAAATTTACCAAATTTACCAGTAAATAAAGTTTGAAGCAAGGGTCGTGTGGAATGGCCAGATAAAGTTACACAAATACAAAAAAGAAGAATGATATCACGTGAACACGATCACGTGGGGCCATTAGATCCGTACATCTTCAAATATACACAAAAATGAAATTTACAAAATACAAATTACAAAATACGAAAAAAGAACAAATAAAAAAGAAATGGAAGAAACTTTTATTCTTGTTTTCATTGGCGCGAGCAAGCCATTTGATTGGACAACCAGAATCAGATAACAAACATCATATGCTAAGAATTATAAGATTGATGCTAAGAATATCGTATCATATATAGAATATTTACATTATATTCCAAGTCCCACAGTATAGTGTTAACATACGACATATCAATAAGTGTAAGCCATGAATATATTAAACACATACAATTGTCAATTGTCAATTGTGTTTCTCAATTGCAAAAGCACAAATACATTGACATATTGTTACGGTATTGTCATCAAAGAATTAGCGAGACAAAAACACCTTGGTAACTATCGGAACAAGATGCCTTTGACATGTACACTCCGATGTACACACACAATACTATGGTATATTGTGGTACGGTATGGTATGGTATTAGTAATACTGGATTGGGTAACCATATACGTGCATTCACAGCCAATTAAATGAGACACAGTGAATACCAGTAAATACCAGACGGTCGTGTGCGAGGCCAACGTCTTATCGTTATCTTATCAATACGGCTTTGGCTGATATTCGCCAATATTGGCCAATTAACTTGACTCATCTTTCACTATGTGAGTCTTTATGTAAATGTCAAATAATTAGCCTTCCTTCCACTTATTTACGACTTATTTAAATTATCGTGTTTATAGATCTGTCTATTATCATCCAATTAATTTTCCATTTCCATTTCCATTTCCATTTTGGTAATTCCACTTTAATAATTCCTTTTCCATTCATTTATCTCATATATATTCAACTCAATTCCCCCTTCTTCTTCATTTTAAATATTTGTTTTCCTTTTCTTCTTGTTCCTCTTTTTTTTTTTTTTTGTTCAATATAAAATTAATCTCACTCTCATCTCATCATGGCGTCATCTGATTTCACCGAAACCGGTACCGGTGGTGATATTATGAAAGTTGATCTTAATAAACAATTCGATAAAGCTGATATGGTTTGGGTTGCAGTTTCTGGTGTTCTTGTTTGGATTATGATCCCCGGGGTTGGTTTACTTTATTCGGGGTTATCCCGTAAAAAACATGCTCTTTCTTTATTATGGGCTTCAATGATGGCTGCTTGTTTAACCGCTTTCCAATGGTTTTTTTGGGGTTATTCTCTTGTTTTTTCTCATACTTCAACTTCTCCATTTCTTGGTAATTTAGATAATTTTGCCCTTATGAAAGTTTTCGGTGCTCCTGGTATTGTTACTACCGTACCCGATATTCTTTTTTGTTTCTTTCAAATGCAATTTGCTTGTGTTACTGCTATTTTAATGGTTGGTGGTGCTGCTGAAAGAGCAAGATTAGGTCCTCTTATGGTTTTTCTTTTCATTTATTTAACCATTGTTTATTGTCCAATTGCTTATTGGACTTGGGGTGGTAATGGTTGGTTATTTAGTCTTGGAGCTCTTGATTTTGCTGGTGGTGGTCCAGTTCATCAAAATTCTGGTTTTGCTGCTTTAGCTTATGCTCTTGTTTTAGGTAAAAGACATGATCCTTTAACCTCGGGTAAAGTTCCAAAATATAAACCTCATTCTGTTACCTATATCTTATTAGGTACCGTTTTTCTTTGGTTTGGCTGGTTTGGTTTTAATGGTGGTTCAACCGGTAATGCAACCATTCGTTCTTGGTATGCTTGTGTAAATACTCAAATTGCTGCCGCTTGTGGTGGTTTAACTTGGATGTTTGTTGATTATTTTAGAACCGGTGGTAGATATTCAATGGTTTCAATGGCTATGGGTATAATTGTTGGTCTTGTTGCCGTTACTCCTGCTGCTGGTTATATTAATGTTTATACCTCAATTATCTTTGGTATTGTTCCTGGTATCATTTGTAATTATGCCGTTGATTTAAAATCAATTATTGGTATTGATGATGGTTTAGATGTTTTCGCTACTCATGGTGTTGGTGGTGCTCTTGGTTCTTTTATGACTGGTTTATTTGCTACCGACTATATAACTGCTTCAGATGGTTCCGTGGCTGCTGATCCAACCGCCGCCATTGCTGGTGGTTGGATGAATCATCATTGGAAACAATTGGGTTATCAATTATCAGGAGTTTGTGCCGTTGGTTTATGGAGTTTTTGTATCACTGCCATTGTTCTTTTAATTATGGATAGAATTCCTTTCTTAAGACTTAGATTACATGAAGATGAAGAATTATTAGGTACTGATTTAGCTCAAATTGGTGAATTAACTTATTTTGATGGTGAAAATTTAGCTCCAACGGAAGATCAAAATCCTTATGTCTTGGAACCAATTAGATCAACCGATGCAAACATTGCAAAATTAAAAGCCGTTACTTCAAGAAAAGAAGAAAGTGATGAAGTTGTAAATGGTACAACTGTTGATGGTAATGGTGAGCTTAGTCCTGATGCCACTAGTGAACATTCAAAAAATGAGGAAGTTTAAAAAAAAAAAAATTAAATTAAATTAAATTAAATTAAATTAAATTAAATAATTTACATTTACATTTTTATTTTTTCTTCCCTATCCATATATTTTAATTCTACTCCTAATATTTAATCTTAATTTTATAAATAAATACCTTTTTAACTTTGTATATTATATAATATATTGACTTGTTATCATAAACAATATTAAAGTTCAATTGTAAGAATATCGTATATATCCGAACTTAGGAAAATGTAAGGTTAATATTATAGACAACTATATGCAGGCACATAATAGTCTCTTATTGATTTGAAGTGTTACAATTAATATACTGATTATAAAGATATTACTGTGTTTATACATCCCGGTTATAGTATGTTTTGTAACATTTAGTAACGCTGAAGTGATAAAGAAGAAAAGGTATATTGGAATATTTATTGTTAGTTCAAGTACTCTATCAATCGATCGATGATGTTTGATAATACCTTTTTGATGTAGACTAGTGTTTGCAGCTACGATAAAACGTATTTTACCTTATAATGATTGTTATTAGCTAGTCGTAAACTTCAATGGCCTGGCATATTCCAATGGAATTATCTTTGGAAATAATGAAGGCAAGGGAGTTGACGCGTATAAATTTAATATTTTGATATTCATCATCCAAATTTTTTCTTATTTGTTGTTGATGCCATTTGTTTATCCACATTATGCAACCTTTCTTAGAACAAGAACAGTAAGCGTATCCAATTTTACATTTGCATTTAAACCTGGACCGGTGATTATCAATTTTTAACTTATGACCAACAGGAAATTCACTCAGTATGAAGCCCCAATAACCTAGCCAAACTAACTCTTTGAGAGACCGTTTATGATTTCTTATACCTTCACTATAAGTATCCATACCGCCAATTTCTGTTATCTGTAATGATTTCAAACTATTTGGTTTTAAATTCAATAAAAATGAATTAATATAAGTTTGAAAAGGAATTTCAGATCTATTAGATATAATTAAACTTTTCAAGCCCGTTAAATTTAATGCAAGGAATAATAAAAAGTCATTCATATTCTCCAGTGCATTGACTTGTGATCTCTTTCCGTATATATTTAAGGAACAACGACGAACTGCTTTCAACAGAATGCAATTAAATGTTTCATCATCGAAATGTTCAAGTTGATTCAAGTCGCTTTGACGAGAAGGGATCTGTAGTGTTAACGATTGCAATGAAATTAGTACTTCTTGAGCAGTCATGGAGTTCAAAATTTTGGTCACGTCTCCTGAAATCGAAAGGCACTTTAAATGACATATCGTATTTTTCAATTTATTAATCCAGATATTTGAATTTACAGATGATCTAGCATGAACCTGTATTGCTGTAATTGTGAGTGGTAGATTACCACTATAATTTTGAAGAAAATCATGTATTTGATCTTCGTCAAAGATTAATGATGCCACACTTTTACACTTTTGATTGTTAAGATTAATTAAGGAAAGATTCATAGAAACCATAATGTGTTCGGAACCATAAAATTTGTCTATATCCGTATCACATACAAAATGAATTTCTGCAGCGGGAATGAGACTTTTTATTTTTTCATTTTTTTTGTAATACTTATGACTATCAAAGTAGATTTTTTTGATTAGATATAAATTGCTTTGGTCCAATAAAAGTTTTTCAAATTGACTATAGTCAATACTGGTTTCTTTTAGACTTCGTGCATTGACGTATGTATAAACTTTCAGACTATCCCATTTACTTGATATACGTTTGTACTTCATTTTTCTTACGACGATGATTTTGTATAATTTTATTTTTGCCATTTCATGAAATGATCTATGAACTTTCATCACTTTAATTAAGGCTTCTTGTGGTAAATATTTGAAAATTCGAGAAATTGCATCTTCTGAAAGATCAGTGATTCTTATGTATGGTCTGTCAATTATATTCATACATGTGGTTGCATCTTGTTGCTTTTCATTATCGTAAAGTTGCAAGGAATTTTCCATGCGCTGTTTAATCCAATGAAACATTAGTAAAGAAATTATATCAGATAAGACAAATAGCAAAATAAAATTAGAATGATATATTTGAGTGAAAAAAAGTTTTAATAATAAACTGATGTTATATATAGTGTATTTGGTTTTATGTTATGCGCTCATTTACGCAGAGCTAAAATTACTTTATGCTGTCAAAGCGTTGATATAAAATGAGTAACTAAATTTGATCTGTAATGTTTTTTTTTTTAAATTTCGCAGCTAATCCATGTCACGTGCTCATAGTTTCTTTACCTATGGTGCAACACTTTTCTCTTGGAGGAATTTCCTATCTCTTGTTTTCTTCAGCTTCCTTTCACTCAATTTAATTGCCCTAGCGCTCTCTTACATTGTAATCTAATTGGTTCGTATCAATTCAATACATTTTACCAATTACACTCAGTATTATTATTACATGAATACAAATTACTAGTTATACAAAGTATTATTATTACATCTATATGTACTTTCAATTACCAAATTTCATTTATTTTCTCATTTCATTTGTCACGATTACCTTCTTTATTATTGTCATTCTTACTGAATAATTATATGAAGTCTTTTTCTTGCTACTAACGTCAAGGTATATATACATATATAATGAAATTTATTGGTAATGAACGCAACATAAGTAAAATTAATCAAGTAGAATTAAATTATACAGTAGGTGGCTCGTTATACATTGTTTGATATTTATTTTAAGTTTTCTTTATCATTCACTTGTTTTAAATCGGGTATTATTTTTTTTTTTACAAAATGTACTTCTTCTTTGATTGAAATATTGCAAAAATTAACATAATAAGAATTCACCGAAAGATTCATCTAATTTGGATACTTATCACAAGATTTCAAATTTTTTGAGTCGAATAATTGATATCATACGAGGGAGCTAGGGACTACCAATAAACATAAGCATTCCTTTACTGATATAGATAATTTCAAGTACATCAATTTACAATTGAGTAATACTGATAAACCCATACGAGTAAAGATCATTGAGTTTATGAAGACTTATACTAAACCACCAGCAAACTCAAATTGAGAAGCAGAAACTAAAACATTATGAAGTCATAAAAACAAAGTAAAAGAATTTTAAAATCATCATTGAGTAGTTTACACTATTTCTTTTAAAATTTTACTTTACTCCAATTCAATAATGATCTCGAATTTGTGTATCACAAAGTGTTTTGAACTATTCATACACCGTCATTTAAAACCACTTCATTCTCTCTTTGCATCTACTTTTCTTTACTTTTACTCTTTCTCTCATTTTTATACAATTCTACTAAAATACAGTCCAAAACTATCCGTACACCGTCATTTAGTACTACTTCATTCTCTCTTTGCGTTTCGGTTTTTTCGGGGTTATTCCAGGAACTTCGTTCGTCTAACCTGTGGAAAAAATAATAGTTCCCTGATATTTGACAACAACAACATTTTATTAACTCATTTGATTCATGAAAGGTTTTGGAAAACCTTTTATATGTAATGTTTAGTATTAAATATTATTATTTGTGAAGTTTCAGTAGATGTTTTATATGATTCACTTGTTTTTTAAAAGCGTATCGCTTTTTTTCGTTTATGTGAAAAATACTGCAAAAATAACATTAACTCGAAATGTAGAATCAAACTAATTCGAACGTTATTTGACTAGAATTCAACCATACATATAATCATACAATGTTGAAAAAAACATGCTCGATCATATATTATCATTCTTAATTAATTGATATATATACAGTAAAATTTCCTAGTAAAAAATTCTTTACTTGTAATATTTTTATGATTTTGAATTTAGAAACGAGCGATTTTGCAAATTAAGCATATATCAATTTTCATATAACGTATAAGAATTCATAGTTTTACGGTCTACTAAAAAACCCCACAAATATTTATATGTAAATTAAAATCAAAGGAAATGATGGAGCTTGATTTTAAAGACTAGAAATATAGTTAAACCAAGAATATTTAAATCAAGATCAGTTTTTTTTTGCAAACTGGAAATAGTTATACTGTTAAGGGTATTACTTAACTATCTAAAATCAATTGAATTACAACTGATTAACTTTCATTATCTTGATTTAAGTCAAGTTGAAAGAGATTCAGCAAAAATTTCATGTTTCAAAAGATGAAATTTCAAGTATCTTGTATCTACTATCAATCCAATCTAAACGTCGACCTTTTTTGATAGTTGCAAGAACAACTTGTTTAATTGAATAAGATAATAATTTGAATATTTGATTTATTTCCAAAAAAAAACAAAACAAAACAAAACAAAACAAAACAAAACAAAACAAAACAAAACAAAACTCATCTTGACGTTAATTGATCGAAAAGAATCATACTAGATAGCGAACATTATATCATACGATACTTTATCAACATTAATTTATCCGAGTTTTCCATCATTTCACAGACATGTTATGCATGAATGTAAAATTTCAATTTTATAAATTCTACAATCTAACTAAAATAACTTCTGTATGACAGAATTTAGTCATGATTGTTTTTTAGGGTGCTATGTGGTATTAAAGAAATCACTTGTTACACAACACAAAATATTGTGTGTATTATGAAAAACAGGAGTTCAAAGATTTGTGATTTAAATATTTAGTAAAATATTATCAATGTATTAAATTCATTGATGTCTTCTATGACAAGTTTTGTAAAATTATCTTGTCCAATTAAAAATAAGCTGAATTATTTTAATTACTTTAAAAAAAGTGTGAACTTAATGGTCAGCGTTGTGATATTGAAGCCGACTGTTAATACAATGATTATTCGTAATGTAACAAAACACACTATAACAGGGATGTATAAGCACAACTATCCCTTTGTAGTTGAATATAGGTAAATCCTAGTTCAGAGGCTAATTTACTATTTTCACAGTCAAACTATATTAACCAGGAAAGACGGCACGTAGTGCGTACATATTTCTAACATCTACTGACATATTATATCTTCCATTTTGGAATCTTTAAAACTTTAAGGTATGGTAAACATAATACGGGGTCCTAAAATTTCGTTTCTGTGATCGGGTGAAAAAATATTGGTTTTCAACTTTTTGTATCCACAAATTAAAATTTTATTTTTACATTGATTTTAATAGAATGTAATACGTTCTGATATATGTATACTCAGAATGAAATTAGAAGTAACATTTATATGAGAATTTTTGTCAAAGTATTCATCAATTTAAAAGTAAGGAATATTCAAATGTAATAAATTTTACACAAAAGAAAGTTAAAATCTTACAATAAGGTGATAAATATATAAATTAGTTGCATTATTGTGCAAAACAAATCACAACGTTTAATCAAGTATAACTAAGTATGATCATTTAACTAGTATGATCATTTAACTAGTATGATAATTTAACTAATTATGAACACAAACATTTGAAAAAAAAAAAAAAAAAAAAAGAAAGTGTTTGTACTGGATTGGATTAACCACAAAAGGGGGTAACTCTCTGCTCACCTATATTTTACACATTTTTTTGCAATTAATTTTGTTAACCATTTCAATTTTTTAAATCATGTATTAATCTTATATTAAAATCATGATTAAATGTAAATACAATGCTTATTGAAATCACGATTAATCTTAATCTTATTAAAATCACGATTAATCTTAATCTTATTAAAATCACGATTAATCTTAATCTTATTAAAATCACGATTAATCTTAATCTTATTAAATCATGTATAATCGTAAATACAAAAATTATATTATTTCCTGGGTTAAAAAAATCGTTGTTTGACATATGTATGACATGTGATTTTTCGTTTCTAGTTATGACTATGAATTCGATGAAGATTTTCATGAATTGTAATCGGAGATAAAAGAAGTTAATTTAAAGGTATTTCATAGATTCAGCTTATTAGTCTATATTATGTTAAACATTCATAAATATTTAGAACCAAATTTTACAACTATCAATCAATTGTTGAGATAATTCAAATTCATTAAATTGAGTATTTATTTATTTGGAAACATAAATTACTTTCAAATATATATGATATTCAACATTACATGAATTTGAATCATTTATTAAATTTAAAATATAGATAAATTTTTACTACTTCTATTAATAAAATATCTTTAAGTTAATGGTTGTAACCAATTTTGGAATAATGATGATGGTAAATTATTGTAATAGAAGTTACTTTATTATAAAAATTAATATATAGTTATTTATTTTAATTTAATTAATCAATAAGTCATTATCGTATTCATTAAGTATAAATTGTTTCAGTTTGAAGCTGGAGTGAAGTAGAAAACAATATTTTCTATTTTGCAGTTAATCATCGGTATCATTAGAAAGAGAATGTAATATCATGATCCATTTAGATGAGTATTCTTAGTATCCATAACCAAATGATAAATTGTTTCAGTTTGAAGCTGGAGTGAAGTAGAAAACATTACTTTCTAATTTTCAGTCAATCATCGGTATTATTAGAAAGAGAATGTAATAACATGCTTCATTTAGATGAGTATTCTTAGTATCCATTAAGTACTAAATTGTTTCAGTTTGAAGGTGGAGTGAAGTATAAAACATTACTTTCTATTTTTCAGTTAATCATTATCATTAGAAAGAAAATGTAATAACATGATCCATTTAGATGAGTACTCTTAGTATCCATAACCAAATAATAAATTCTTCCAGTTTGAAGCTGGAGTGAAGTATAAAACATTACTTTCTATTTTTCAGTTAATCATCGGTATTATTAGAAAGAGAATGTAATAACATGATCCATTTAGATGAGTATTCTTAGTATCCATTAACCAAATAATAAATTGTTTCAGTTTGAAGCTGGAGTGAAGTATAAAACATTACTTTCTATTTGCCGTTAATCATCGGTATCATTAGAAAGAGAATGTAATATTGTGCTTCATTTAGATGAGTATTCTTAGTATCCATTAAGTAATAAATTGTTTCAGTTTGAAGCTGGAGTGAAGTAGAAAACATTACTTCTATTTTTCAGTTAATCATCGGTATCATTAGAAAGAGAATGTAATATCATGCTTCATTTAGATGAGTATTCTTAGTATCCATTAAGTAAATAATAAATTGTTTCAGTTTGAAACTGGAGTGAAGTATAAAACATTACTTCTATTTTTCAGTTAATCATCGGTATCATTAGAAAGAAAATGTAATATCATGATCCATTTATATGAGTACTCTTAGTATCCATAACCAAATAATAAATTCTTCCAGTTTGAAACTGGAGTGAAGTATAAAACATTACTTTCTAATTTTCAGTTAATCATCGGTATCATTAGAACGAGAATGTAATATCATGATCCATTTAGATGAGTATTCTTAGTATCCATAACCAGATAATAAATTGTTTCAGTTTGAAGCTGGAGTGAAGTAGAAAACAATATTTTCTATTTTGCCGTTAATCATCGGTATCATTAGAAAGAGAATGTAATATCATGATCCATTTAGATGAGTATTCTTAGTATCCATAACCAAATAATAAATTGTTTCAGTTTGAAGGTGGAGTGAAGTAGAAAACATTTTTTTCTATTTTGCACTTAATCATCGGTATCATTAGAACGAGAATGTAATATCATGATCCATTTAGATGAGTATTCTTAGTATCCATTAAGTAATAAATTGTTTCAGTTTGAAGCTGGAGTGAAGTAGAAAACATTACTTCTATTTTTCAGTTAGTCATCGGTATTATTAGAAAGAAAATGTAATATCATGATCCATTTAGATGAGTATTCTTAGTATCCATAACCAGATAATAAATTGTTTCAGTTTGAAGTTGGAGTGAAGTATTAAACATTACTTTCTAATTTGCACTTAATAATCGGTATTATTAGAACGAGAATGTAATATCATGATCCATTTAGATGAGTATTCTTAGTATCCATAACCAAATAATAAATTCTTCCAGTTTGAAGGTGGAGTGAAGTAGAAAACATTACTTTCTATTTTGCAGTTAATCATCGGTATCATTAGAAAGAGAATGTAATAACATGATCCATTTAGATGAGTATTCTTAGAATCCATAACCAAATAATAAATTGTTTCAGATTGAAGGTGGAGTGAAGTATAAAACATTACTTTCTATTTTTCAGTTAATCATCGGTATCATTAGAAAGAGAATGTAATATTGTGCTTCATTTATATGAGTACTCTTAGTATCCATAACCAAATAATAAATTGTTTCAGTTTGAAGTTGGAGTGAAGTAGAAAACATTACTTTCTATTTGCAGTTAATCATCGGTATCATTAGAAAGAGAATGTAATAACATGATCCATTCAGATGAGTACTCTTAGTATCCATAACCAAATAATAAATTGTTTCAGTTTGAAGCTGGAGTGAAGTAGAAAACATTACTTTCTATTTTTCAGTTAATCATCGGTATCATTAGAAAGAGAATGTAATATCATGATCCATTTAGATGAGTATTCTTAGTATCCATTAAGTAATAAATTGTTTCAGTTTGAAGGTGGAGTGAAGTAGAAAACATTACTTCTATTTTTCAGTCAATCATCGGTATCATTAGAACGAGAATGTAATAACATGCTTAATTTATATGAGTATTCTTAGAATCCATAACCAAATAATAAATTGTTTCAGATTGAAGGTGGAGTGAAGTAGAAAACATTACTTTCTATTTTGCAGTTAATCATCGGTATCATTAGAAAGAGAATGTAATATCATGATCCATTTAGATGAGTATTCTTAGTATCCATTAAGTAAATAATAAATTGTTTCAGTTTGAAGCTGGAGTGAAGTATAAAACATTACTTTCTATTTTTCAGTTAATCATCGGTATTATTAGAACGAGAATGTAATAACATGCTTCATTTAGATGAGTATTCTTAGTATCCATAACCAAATAATAAATTGTTTCAGTTTGAAGCTGGAGTGAAGTAGAAAACATTACTTTCTATTTTCAGTTAATCATCGGTATTATTAAAAAGAGAATGTAATAACATGATCCATTCAGATGAGTATTCTTAGTATCCATAACCAAATAATAAATTCTTCCAGTTTGAAACTGGAGTGAAGTATAAAACATTACTTTCTAATTTGCACTTAATCATCGGTATCATTAGAAAGAAAATGTAATAACATGATCCATTTAGATGAGTATTCTTAGTATCCATAACCAGATAATAAATTGTTTCAGTTTGAAGCTGGAGTGAAGTAGAAAACATTACTTTCTAATTTTCAGTTAATCATCGGTATCATTAGAAAGATAATATAATATCATGATCCATTTATATGGTGCTATCGAGAACCCCTCATGTGTCGTATGTTATAAATACATCACCTGAAAGATATAAAAACTTGAATAATTTTACTTTAAATTAAATTAAATTGAATTAAATTAAATTAAATTAAATTAAATTAAAACTAAGTAATTCGATGTAATTAATATAAAAAAGTTGAAATCAATTTAAAGTTATTCAATAATTCATCAAGAATTACATAACAATGAAGATAAATAGAATAACGTTGAAGGAATGTAACTTTCAATTTAACAAAGAACAAAGATGAACACATTGAATAAGATAAGACAGCCTTTGTGAAGAATAGAATGAATTAGAATCAAATGAATTGATATACATAAATGATCGGATTATCATTCAATTTAAAGTTATTCAATGATTTATTCAAGAATTACATAACAATGAATATAAATTAAACGAGAATATCATTGAATGAATGAACTTCAATTTAACAAAGAACAAAGATGAACACATTGAATAAGATAAGACAGCCTTTGTGAAGAATAGAAAGAATTGGAATCAAATGATATGATATACATAAATGATATTATTAAACATCTATTGACGTACATAAACGATCGGATCATCATTCAATTTAAAGTTATTCAATGAATTATTCAAGAATTACATAACAATGAATATAAATTAAACGAGAATATCATTGAATGAATGTAACTTCAATTTAACAAAGTTCATTAAATAATTGAATAAGATAAGACAGCCTTTGTGAAGAATAGAAAGAATTAGAATCAAATGATATGATATACATAAACGATCGGATAATTATTCAATAAGAACAAAGATGAACACATTGAATAAGATAAAGTCAGACTTTGTGATAAATAAAATGAATAACAGACATCATTAAATAATTGAATAAGATAAGAATGAATTAGTATCATGAATCGATGTACATAAACGATAGTATAATCAAATGACATACATAAACCTTATAATGATACATCAATTGACATAAACGATAGTATAATCAAATGACTGACGTAAATAAACAATATTATACAAATTGAATAAACACATTTTCTTCTATGTCTGCCTATATTTTTGTATAATTGACGATTAAAATTGTAATAAGTAAGTTCGTATATGTAATGAATATAAAAAGTGTAACATCATTAGAGTATATACTTTAAAGTTCATAATAAAGATAACCGTTTTAAGATACCGTTTTACAATGAATAAAATCAAATAGATGATATTTATTATTGTTTTATTGAGAAATAGTTTTTTTGTGTGTAATGTTTGACGAGGGCAAACTTTAATTATATCAATAATTACATAATATATCAATAATTACATAATATATCAATAATTACATATATCTGTTTATTACATAATATATCTGTTTATTACATATAATAAGTTTAAGCCATGAATATAGATAGAGTACCTTTGTAAAGGTATATTATTATTGTAAGATCATAATAATATACCAATAGAATATACCAATAGAATACATAATATATAATATTAACCAAATGGAACATAATAACATTTTAAAATAGATAAAATAAATACAAAGTGATTTGACTTACACAAGATAAAAGCGCAAATAAAATAAAATAAAACGAGACTTATAAAACGAGACTTAATGAAATTGCGTAAAGCAAATCAATGAATTATTGATGAATGACGATAAATTACTACATTAACAAAGCAAAAACAACCACAAACAAACCACAAACATTAATAACAATAAATTATCAAAAATGAAAATAAAGTTATTAAAGGGTCATAAACCCTTTCATATAATTGATTGATGAGGTAGAAACCTTATAACAATGGATTAGTTGAATAACATGAAATTCTTATTGTGATTAATATAACCAATACGAGTAATTGATATAAAGTGATGAAGACGCGTGAATATGGTATTGGTATATGTAATATGGATATATGGTATTTGGTATTGGTATGGGTAAATTGGGGGAAATTGGGGGATTGCGTGGGGTCGTGTACCGTTCAATGCAGGGTTATTATACCATTAAGATATACCATTAAGATATAAGATGTAATTAAAGCGTGTTGGACACCTCAGACTATGTTCAATGTACCCAATGTACTCGTATTCAGTACTCAATGTAATGGTGGAATGGTCTTATGTGGTGGTGTGTGGTTGGCAGATGTGTAATCGTAGAATGTAAGACGCTGCCCTCGATTAAAGTTACCACGGTGGATACCTTGCATCAGATCTAGATTCAACACCCTTTCTATCCTCTACTTCATCTTATTGGACTGGTCATTGGTTGTTGGTCAGATCGTATCTTGGTTTTAACCCTATTCAGTGCCAATGCGCAATAATGGTTATGTTTCTCGGTTTACGCTCCGTAATTCCTCACCTCACCCTGTCCACCCTTTTACCCTTCTTTGGTGTTTGTTTCACTCGGATTTATCAGTACCTACATCTACATCTACATCTACACGTCTACATAACATAGGATCTTGTCAACTCAACATAACATACCACCTACACATACCATCTACACATCCTTCATCTACACCACATACTCATACTTCGCATGTGGTGTGGATGTATGGTTATGTCAAATATTTCATTCATTGTTCAAATATTACAATGTATTGTTGTTATTACCAGTTTACTCATTCCACCGATCTTCTACAATTTACACCACATTACAATTTAATCACACAATCCCCTGGGTGCTATTATTAGCGATCCCTTGTTTTATCTTTTAATGGTCTATCTATAATATACCCTGAAATTACCGTTATACCACTTATTTACTTATTATTTACTTTATTATCTAATTTATATATATATATATATATATAGTTTGTACCTCCCGTTTCTTCCTTATACCAGTCTATTTTCACTTTACACATAAATGTACTAATACACATATACACACAAATATACACATCAATTCAATATGAGTTTCTATATATTACCTTCAGTATCCTATCAAACTCAACAAAAATTAAAAGAACAAATGAATGATAGAAAATTACAATCTCATAAACATCATAGAAAATCATCATCTTCTTCATCTAAGAGAAATTCATCAATAAGTTCATCATCAACTAAAAGAAATTCAAATTCTTCAATAATGTCTCCTTCTACAATATCTAATGATAATTCATATACTTATAATCATTCAAGAAAACCATCCAATGTTTCTATTGGTACAAATAATACAATCAATAAGTCAACCACCGATTCATTAAACATTGGGAATGATGAAAATGATGATGATGATATTTTTTCAATTCGTGATGATCGTAAATTTGATGATTGTCAAAGAATTAAAACATCATCATCAGTATCCACCACTAAAAAAATCAAAAAATCTTCTACTTTTAATTATGATTTTAATACCGATATAAATCAAGTTATAAAATATAATAAAGATCATCAACATCATCATAGAAAACTGTCATCATCAAAACCGACTAGTGTTAGTTCCAATTCAAGTGTTATTTCATCAACAATTAAAAAACCCGCCAGTAGTATTAGTCTGAATTCAAGTATTATTTCATCACCATTATTAATTTCAAATAATGATAAAAATCATCTTGATATTAAAATTGATTTTAAACCAGTTGATTTTAAGAAGGAGAAGCAAGAGCAGGACGAAGAAGAAGAAGAACAACAAGAACAAGAAGATTGTGAGAATGAATTAAATTATTCAATTTCACAACTTCAATTACAAACAACATTAAATGATCCAATAATTCTTAAAAATCAAAATCAAATAAAATTAATTAATGATAATCAATTTATTATTGATGAAGCAGATGATGAATCTTTGGAATCATGTAATAATCAATTGGTTAGAACTTATTCTGATGTAAGTTCAATATTTAGTACAAAATTTGAAGAAAAAAAAATAAAAAAATCAAAGGAAAAAAAAATTAGTTCAAAATCTAATTCAAGTTCAAAACATTCATCAAAAAATTCATCAAAATTAAATTCATCAAAATCATCACCAAAAATTGAAATTATTTCAAATTCTCCAATTTTAAATAATTCAAGTTTAGCTTCAAAATTAAAGAAAAAATTTTCATAATCTTATCATATCTTATCAATCGATCAATTGATTAATCAATCAATCAATCATCAATCAATCATCAATCAATCAATCATCAATCAATCAATCATCAATCAATCATCAATCAATCATCAATCAATCGATCGTGCATTAATAAGATTAAGATTAACTAAACCTAACATAACTTAGATTTATCTGTATTATTCTCTATATTAAATTACTTTGTACCATCACTCATTATAAATCTTTTCACTTTTCACTTTTTCACTTTTTCACTTCTTCACCTTTATTTTATACACAGGTATACACACTTACCCCTATGTATCTTGATGATACAATTATATATTAATAAATTACGAAATTAACATATGTTTAATTTATTGCAACATTCTAACTTGTTCCAACCCATTTGCCCTCCTAAAATTGTATAATGAAAGATTGTAATTTGTTATGGAGAATAATTTAGTTTACCGTTACACTAAATTAAACCCTAAAATTATGCAATTTACCCTAATTAAACCCTAAATAATATTTAATTTATGCAAATCATGTTATTTTATTTTATTTTCTCATATTATTATTTTGAATATGTTTATGAAACATGCATATGTACAGGTACAACTAAAACTACAACTACAACTACACGCTTTTAACCCTTGTGAATACTAATATACATATCCATATTCATGTATACATCCTTTGTAAGTTGACCTATCACTAACCATAGGACTGAATAAACTTTACTAGATCTCACTTTGTACATTTGCACATTTATAGATTGATGCAAAATTAGTAAAAATCGTGGTGTGTGATCCGTACACCATGAAAAAAAAAAATGTAGCACAAAACGAACAAGAACAAAAACAAAAACCACACCAAGTGAAAGTGAAGAAAAACATCAGAGTGGAAAACTCAATGATTATGTGCAGTCCCCAATATTCAATTCCCATCCCAAAATGGTGTGCGGGTGTTATTAGGATGAGGTGTACGGTTTTCGATGATGAATTATGGGATACAATATGTAACACAAAAAACACCAGAAAAAGTAGAGGGACAGTGTGACAAGAGTAACTATGAGTGAAGCGAATAGTTACGAGAGTAGAGGGACAGTGTGACAAGAGTAGAGAGATGAGAGTGACAAGAGTAACTGTGAATGAAGTGAACAGTTAACGAAGAATAGTCAACTGAGAATTAACAAGAGTTAGCTGTGAGCGAAGTGAACGGTTAACGAAGAATAGTCAACTGAGAATTTAGAGTTAGCTGTGATATGTAACACAAAAAAACACCAGAAAAAGTAGAACATTCGTATCTGGATTTGTTTTATAATGTGTCTTTTGTTAAAACTAGACGTTTCTATAGCTCAAGTTTGACATAATAAATGTTCTAATCGTGGAAGCTGACATAGTAAATAGTTAATTGGAACTTAATAGTATAGTAAGGGTCACAATAGATATTAATATGATGTAGAATATAAGGTATAACTGTTAATCTATATGATACTAGAAAAAGTGTCGATGACTGAACATTTATATTCAGGTCAACGCACTCTTCACAATCTTGAATTACCAATGACAAAGTGAATATTACTCTACAAATATATCATAAATATACAATTGTCTTTGCAACATTTGTTCTACATATACTATAATGTTCCGCGACATATTATTAAACTCTACAATCGTAATATTAAACATTTTGAGGTGACTTACTATTTAATATATCATGTTGAACATTTATCAGCTTTAGTTGGTGGTTGTTCAAACAATGAGTCGCAGCATCTAAGTGATCCTTAATCATCCTTTTCAATGTTAGTCATGTCAATATTATTATTTAACTGGTTATTAACTGGTTATAATTCCCTTGATATTTCATCCTTAAATTAAATTCATCTAGATGATCGAATCAACAAGAATAATCTAGCGATGTAATAATTTTATATATTAAGTATTACATGAAAGTTTATCAAAAAAGATACTTTATAACGTTATTATATTTTATACTATAATAATACTGAGTGTAACTAGAAATATGTATTGGGTTTATACAAACTAATTAGATTATTATGTAACAGTGAGCTAGAACAATTACGTAAGCTTGAGTAATAAGAGATAGGAATATCCTCCAAGGGAAATTTCCACCTACTTATATACTCCGAAGACTATATGTACAGACATATGGTCACGTGATATTTCTCTAGAACCTTTACCTTGAGCTTCTGAAGTTCGGATATGCAATATCCTTACATTTTATATAACATAGGTAATATCAATACCTATTGAATATATAGTAATATAGGAAATGAATATTCCCATTCCCGATATATACTTATACACTATAATTAACAAAGATTTTAAGCAAGAGCAATACTTTTTAATAAAATTTTTAATAGAAATAAGGTCATTAGTATATTTTGAAAATATTGGTAAACATAGCTAATAATGGGGGTGTTCCCCTATTGTTTTTTTGTCACTTCATTCATTTGTCTCAATATTTGGGCTACTTACCTTATTTGAATATTTAACCAGAACCAGAATTTATTTCAACTTCAATACAGTTTTATGAACAGTTCTCTTTCTCATAATCGTCGAAAATCCATGTACTGGAAGAAATGGTTGCTAATAGGTATAGTATAGGTGTGAATGTCAACTGTATTCAAAAGTTTATCCATACACCACCATTTAGCACTACTTCAATCAATATTTGCATCTACTTTTCTTTACATACTCTTTACTTCGCTTTTCATAAAAAATTGTCACTAATTCCATAAATATGTCCTGAGTTCAGTCCCCAACTAACCATACACCATCATTAAACACAACTTCAATCAATATTTGCATCTAGTTTTCTTTACTTTTACTCTGTACTTCGCTTTTCATAAAAAATTGTCACTAATTCCATAAATATGTCCTGAGTTCAATCCCAACTAACCATACACCATCATTAAACACTACTTCAATCGATATTTGCATCTACTTTTCTTTACATACTCTTTACTTCGCTTTTCATAAAAAATTGTCACTAATTCCATAAATATGTCCTGAGTTCAGTCCCCAACTAACCATACACCATCATTAAACACTACTTCAATCAATATTTGCATCTACTTTTCTTTACTTTTACTCTGTACTTCGCTTTTCATAAAAAATTGGCAATACTAATGAATATACCTATACAACTAATTAATCATTGGTCGTTTTCCCTATTGACTCTTTGCCAAAATGGTATTTTCTTTTTTTTTTTTTTACTATAATGAATATATATTAAATTATTGGTATAAAAAAACCCTTTGCTAGAACAATGACCTGAAAGAAATTCAAAAATTTGAAAGAAATAATGAAATTTATGAAAATCATTATCGTCCAAATGTGGGTGTCTCTTAAACCATCAGGAGGATTGTGAATATCCATAATAGTTGGATCCACAATAATTAAACCCCAAGCTAAAAACATTGGCTAACTTCAATAACATATGAGGATTGAAAAACTATTGGTAAATTTGTTAAATTTTGAAGTTGTATAAATACTTAATTGTGATTCTTTATCAAAATTTTTCATTAATCAGATTTTTCATTAATCAGATTTTCCTCATTATTTTGTCATTGTAATAAAAAGTAAGGGAATTTTAAGTTTGTAATAATTTATCATCTATACCAATAATCTATATCAATCTGAAAATTCTAAAATTCAATTTAAACAATGTAGAAGAATCAAAGAAATCAATAATATTTTTATATATCAGCGAATAATTATTACCTTAATTGTTTTAAGATAATAAATTGTGTTAAAACTCTCCTTCTTAAGCTGATTTTTGTTTTGCCTTATATCATACCAGCCGCCGTCGTCTTGTATCATTGCAAAACAATGAATCCGTACACCATTATATAACACAAAACCGGAATGAAAAAGACCAGATTATAAAAAAGTGAAACAAAAACGAAAACATCCATACACCACAAAAAGTTACGTACACCATATAAAAGTCGTGTATGAACCATACTAAAACAAATCTATTTTTGATAAGGAAATAGTAAATAGTCATTATGTAAACCACGTCTATACTTACACCAATTATACCAATAACACCATTTATACCAATTAACAACTCACATAATTTATATACCCAATATCAATTAATACGTTCAGGTTATTACAAGTAAAACCTTTTACCAAAACCTTTGTTAAGCAAACACCACATCATTAGTATATTCTTATCTCTTATCGAATCCGAACTCCCGCTTATCAGTACATACACCCACATCTAATAATTCACATTTAACTATGATTCCTAGTTCAATACCAATATACCCAGGTGAAGGTATTTCAAATTCACTTACATTAGGTCAATCATTATATTCTGTAATTAATCATTTCAATAAATCAGATCAACAATATCAGCAGCATCAACATAAACTTCAAATATCTTATTCATCCACCAATTATCTTAAAAACCCCATCTTGGTAACATTACCACATTGGGGTATTCGATTAATGTTTGAAAATTTACCCCAACAAAGACTCATACTTATTGAAGTCCTAAATTTTAATTTTTTAAAATTTACTTATAATGGACAATTATTAAATGATATTTTATTGAATGAAATTTTTAATGATAACGAGGGTGATGTAAACCCCATGAAGTATGAAAAAATTTATAAAATTCCAACCTTGAAACAAATTTATAATAAATCTTTTGGTCCAACTTATCCTGGTAAATTAAATTTAACAAACAAGACATATATTTTAAGTTATCCTGGAATTTCATTTAAATTTAAAATTGAACTGAATGAATTAATGAGTAAATTATCTAATTTAAAAGATGATAGTAAAATATTATCAAGATTAATTAATTGGAATAAATCAAATGATATTTCAGTGAAGAGTTTATCTATTTTCAATGGTGATAATTATAATTATTTTCATGAAAATGTATTACAAAGGAAAAATATGAAAATTGTATCTAACGATAATTTGGGGTCTGGTACAGGATTAGTTTCAATTGATAAATTAAATATTAATGTATTACAAGGTTTAATTAAAGTTTATTTAAAATATGATGATTCAAGTAAAATATTTAATATAAAAATTGGTGAAACAACACAACAAGAAATATTAAATAATTTAGGACCACCCGATGATTATTTTAATAAATTTGATTCAAGATTATTAATTCATAATCATTTAAAATCTCTACATCAATTAACGAAATCAAAAACCACGTCATCATCAAATTTATCATCAACGTCAACTGATGATAATCATTCAGATAATTCAATTTTTAAATTTCATAATTATTTTAAATTTGGTTTGGATTTTTTATTTGATTTAAATAATAATAATAATCATAAAAATACAGGAGTTTTAACAAAAATTATAATTCATAATGGTGGTATTACTGAATCACTTGATTTTATGAGATGGAATAAATGTAATTGGGAAATGATTTCTGGTAAACCAGACTCAAATTTAAATTCAAAATCAATGATTAATTCATCAATGTATTTTAATGAAATTCCACAATCATTTTTCAATGAAATTAATTTAGATTCAAATAATAATGACAAAGAACTACGTCCAGTTTTACTTAATAGAAATGAATCTGAATTTATTGATGATGATTTAGAATTTGTTCAACCTGATGAATTTCAATCAAATACTGAATCATCAACAAATTCTTCAAATTCAATTAATTCAAATGATTCTTCAAATTTGAAAACTTGGGGTCAATCAAAATTATATGGTTGTCATAGATGTATTTGGGAAGTTATTGAAAGTAATGGATGTATTTCAAGTGTTACGTTGTATTAATGCATCTGATATACATGTTATATATTACATTATATTACCATATACTGATATTCATGTTATATATATTAATACTATCTATTTATGTTACATATTACATCATATTTTTTTTTATCGTATTTTGTAGACGGTGTACGGAATTTTTCTCATTGAATCAAATCAAATCTAACAAAAAAAATAAGTATCAAAAAATCGACAATTGATTAATAGAATAAATATAATTAAATCAGATAACAATATACACACACAATCATGGATTTATTACCTGAAGGTCAAAGAAATACAGCTACAGAAGTAAGTTGGGAAGATCAACAAAAAATTAATAAATTTTCAACCTTAATAAATAAAAAAGATGAATTAACTGAATTAATTAATAAATTAAAAATTGAAAAAGAATATATGGATGATTTATCATTAGAAATTGAATTGTTAGATGAAGATGAAAAGATACAATATAAAATTGGTGAAGTTTTCATTTTTTTAAAAATAAGTAAAGTAATTAAAAAAATTGAAATTGAAAATGAAAATTTAGATTTAAAAATAAATAATTATGATAATTCAATTGATGAACTTGATGAAAAATTAGATGATTTAAAAAAATCTTTATACTCAAAATTTGGTAATAATATTAATCTTGAACGTTAGATGAATTTAAACTCATCCTATAATATAAATCTGAATCTAAATCCATTCCATAGTATAAATCTAAATCTAATGGGTTAGAATGAAAAGGATATCTTTACCTCAGTAATAAGATCATTGATAAATGTTACAAACGGCAACTCACAGTCATAAAATAGAAAGAATAATATTCTATTCCCTTTGTATATTAATATAAAAAGTGTATATATTTAATATAAATTAATTTTATTACATGATAATCTATATTTAATTTTATTTACATGATAATCTATATTTTATTGGACTGTTCAATTGACCGTTCAATCGACTATCCACTTGATTGTTCATCATTTGATTTTTCATCAAAATGAAATCCCAACTCTTTTAATTCTTCATCACTTATCAAAATTTGATCAATAATTTTTGAATCAATTAATTCTTGATAATTTTTTGCTAATTTCCCAGTCTTAAATTTATACTGAATATAAGCTTCTTTAATATTTTTTATTGATCCCCTTAATGCAGTTTGTTCTTTATCCCAAATTTTGGGTATAAGACCCCTTTCATTTTTTGGTAAATTTTTAATACTTGTTAATATTTGATTATTTAATTCATTACAATAAACAACATCTTCAGGATATAATAAATCATGGAATTGTTTACCATTACCTTTAATTTCAATTCTTTTTTGTTCCCAATTTTTCATGGTTGTTAAATCAGGTAATTTAATTTTATTTGACCATATTTTCGATAACCAACATCCTTGAGTTTCTGAAGTTCTGGTTGGTAATACAAATCTTGCTAATCCAACTATAGCTAAATTAGGATAATTATATAGTATAACATGTTCATAAATACCATGAACTTTATGACCATCGGTTAATAATGGAGGTTTATCCTCAGGTAAATTCATAAAGGGGAAAGATTTAAGGTATCCAGTTGCAAACATAACTTTATCAACATTTTCTAATGTTGAACCATCTTTAAAAATTATCAGTTTGTTATTACTATCAAATTTTTCAATATCAGGTAAATCAATAATTAATTCATTTTGACCTGCCGGTAACATATTCTCCGATCTTTTTGATTTAAAAATTTTACGATTTAATGTTGTGGCTAATTGATATGATAAATCACCGGCTGATGCAGAATTCCCAACTATAAGTATTTCACCTTGAATATCTTTGAATTGATCGGGGTTACGGAATGATTTAACATGACTTATTGAACCAGGATATTTTGCATGCCATTCTTTCATACCTAATCTATTGGGGATATAAGGAATATCATAATTACCAGTTGCAATAACCACAGCATCGAAATTTTCAACTTCATCTTTAAAATTTATATCGGTAGATTCTGATTGACCACCATTAGTTTGTTTGACAATTGGTCTTGATGTGACTTGCCATTTTGATACATCTGATAAATATTTAACATCAATGACTTTTGTTTCAAATTTAACGTAGGGGGTTAATTCTTGACAATACTTTTTTAAATAGGTTAATACTTCTGATCTATGAGGGAAAACTGGCAGTTCTTCTGGGAATGAAGTATCGGCATAAGTCATTATATCTTTAGGTACATTTGTATCAAGAAAATCATAAACAGGTGATGCCCAAGAATATTCACCAGTTTCTTTATTATAATTTGGTAATACATCAAAATTTGAAGATTCACTGGGGATTGGAGTGGTTGAATTATCAGTTTCTAATGTATAATTCCATAATCCACCAAACTGTGATCTTTTTTCAAAAATCTTTATATTATCAAAAGCATTCTCTTTAATGAAAGCTTTAGCAGCACCAGCTCCAGAAGGTCCCGAACCAATAATCGCAACTGATTTTATGGGTGATTGAACTACCGATTGTGTCATGAAGGTTCGATGTAAATTGTATAAGGTTGATAATGATTTACGATTCATATTTGTATTAGATAACCCGATTTATATATACTTTTTTTTCCTCTGATATACTTTAAATGAATTTAGATGTAAAAGAAATTGTCTTATATTACTATTATTATTATTATTATTTTGAGCCACAGTTTTTGATAAATATTTGATACTTTGATTTATCAACACAAACGAAGTAGTTATTGGTTATTATTATTGAGTCTTTATTAAATTGTATGATGTATAGCTGTTGATGAAGCAGTAAGTGACGAATCGGGTGATGAAGTAGTTATTGATGATGCACAGAAGACTTTGATGTTATTACTTTGATAAATGGGATACTCGGAAGTAAATGTCCGATGAGATAGCATCATTCTGATTATAAATTGAATAGGGTGATAGAATCATCAATGAAGTGATTCTGGCGTACTTGATCACATCGTATCAAGTCACGAGAAGTAACCACATCCAACGACATCTTGATCCGTGAGAGTGGTGTTTTGTTGTCAGGAGATGACAATGAGATGACAATGAGCAGACCGATAAGACATATTAGATAACAGTAGATAAGACATAGTCAAGCAGCACTTGATGATGGTGTTCCTATCCTTATCAGCTTGCACCCTTGTTAGTCTACGTGTATCAGATACAACTGGATGTGGTTGTAGACACGATGGTATCATGTTTATTTGGTGTTCTCGATGTTCTGACAGTTGGTGTGTCTTCCCGTCTGAAAGTAGACAAATTAAATTGCAACCAAGATTTCATATTTGTTTTCGTTTTTAAACGTCTTTTTATGATACATCACGAACACCATTTTTGAAGATCCCATAGTTTGATAACACTCCTTTCTTATAAATTAAAGGCTAATTTAACGATAACACACCGTCGACTGAGTTCTGGTCAATCTTGATGTACTTTTGAATCACCCCCACAGTTTTGCCTTTAAATATATTGCCATACCCGCCGTGTTTCAAAAAAGAAGTAATCAACAAAGTATTCTACCGCCCGTAACATTATACAAAGTTATGACCTCCTCAATATTGCCAAATGTGGTTTGGAAACTATGGGATTCAGTAATGAATACCGCTTTCTATGTATCTTCATCAATGTCAAAATCATTCACCTGCCACCCCGCCAATTTAAAGAAAAGACGTACTAAACATATACCTTCATCTTTAAGTAACGATATCTATGAAAACAGTCACTTCAAACTCATAGCGGATGTTACTGATAATACCATCTATCAAAGGGGAATAACTCCTCGTGAGTTGAAACAATGCAGCGTTCAGGTTTTGAATGGGAACCTTATTCTTATAGTATTGAAATCATTTCACTTACAGAATATTGACGTAAGTTTCAAAGGTTTAAAATTTGAGACCTTATATGAATTATCGAGTATCAATAAATATTCATCTACTTCTGATTTTTTCACTTCAGCTCATTCTGGTCAAAAAAGAGTTCATTATAAAAGATTAATCGATGAATCTTTCATTTGGAAATTCCCTAATTATGATAATATTTTACCTCCAGGTATATATACGTTCCCCTTTCAATTCCTAATCGATCCTTCGTTACCTTCATCGATTCAAGAACCTTATCTCAACATTTCATATCACATCAATGCTTCGTTAACTTATAAAATAAATGATCAAAAAAATGTTGCTCAAATTAAATCAGATATTCTTTTAGTTAAATGTTTACCTGACTCTCTAAGTATTACTGGTGATTCAGTTATTGCTACTGGTAACTGGAGAGATTTATTGGTTTATGAATTTGGTTTCCAGAATAAAATTGCTTTCCAAGATTTTCCTTATAATTGTTCCATTAATTTATATTCCATTAATGATCCAAATTTTATGATTCATGGAGTTTCAATATTTCTTATACAACAATGTCAATTTGATAAAGTTGAATTCAATGGTATAAGACCATTACCTGAAATAACCGCTGCTCAACAAAAACATTCGGAATCTAATAAATTTTTATTATATCGTAAAGAAATTTATTTAAAAGATTTTAAACAATCAAATACTGATAATTCATTTCATTTTAATATTCAGTTCATCATGCCATCGTCTCAAACTTCTATTGATGATATCAATAATAAAGTTAAAAAAATAATTTATCCTACAATTATTAATGAAAATAATGAAGGATTTACCACTAATCATCATTTAAAAATTTGTTTAGAAGTAAGTGAATCAAAATTTATCAAACCAATGAAGAAAAAACAAAGATCAAATTCACATTCCAATTCATTATTATCATTATCAACTTCCAGAAGTTCAAGTATTTCATCAACTGAAAATTCAATTAATTCTACAAGAAAATCATTCAGTCTTGAAAATGATGCTAATTCAACTCAATCTTCTTCAATTTCAAATTCATTTCAATCAACTTCAACAAGTCATTCTCTAAATGGAGTTCCTGGTTATACAGCTTATCATAGAAGAAAAAATGAAGCAACAAAATTTAAAAGAGTTGAATTATCATTTACAAGTCCTCTTTTCTTACTACCTTCAAAATCACGAGGTGGTTCAAAATCATCTCCGTTATATTCTCATTCGTCATCAGATATTTCAATTACAAAATTAAATGATGATTTACATCAATTATACCCAAATAATAAATCAACTAATAAATTTAAAAATCTGATTACTCCACCAAATTATGTTGAATCAATATAGATTTATTTACTGTTCGTGCCTTCCTGTTTATCTTGTTTGGCTTTTCTATTTATCTTACCATTTTGCATCTCTTTAATTCTTCGCTTCATTTCGCTATGGGGTTGACAAGCAGGTTCTTGTGACTTACATCTTCACTCAATGAAATTTCCCATTCTCACTTTTTAGCTTAAATTTCTACTTCAGTTCCTTATAGTACTTATCTAAATAATCGTTTTTGTATATTAATATTACATGGTTTATATATTTTTGTATAAGTGGTTTTTCTTACTTTACATTATTGTTTCATTTATTCTTTTTTTTTTCTTCTAATTTACAAAGGACAATGTCGTAATTTAATCCAGATCACTATTATCTTCGTAATCGGGTAAAAGATCTTCTAACATTTCAGGATTCTGCTTTTTCACTTCTTCCACTTTTTGTTTTTTATTTGGAGGTGGCTGTGAGTCATTCGATTTAGAAGTCTCATGATGATTATTATGTTGTTGTTGTTGTTGATTATGCTGATGTTGCTGTGATGATTGATGAAGTTGTGCTGATGATGTTTGTCTATGCTTTTGTTGATGTTTCTCTTGCTGTCTTTTTTTCCATGACGCGTTAATTTCTGGACATGCTTCAATTAATTCTTCTTCAGTTACACCATCTTCAATACTCTGTAGAATTTTATGAACCACTGTAAAATGATTACCATTACTTTTATCATTTCTAAACCTTAACATTTCCCAAAATGGTGGTTTATCAATTTTTTTACGACATTCAACAATTCTTCCTTGTAATGGTTCTTGTAAATTTTTTAATTGTTCCCAATCTTCATCCTCTAGATATAATTCAGCAAATGGTTCATGCTCTTTACCTCCTTTCCATGTTTTTAGTTTCATAAGATTCGGTTTACTATCATAATCAATATATGATGAATCAGGATCTCTTTTATCAAGATCAGGATCTTCAAATATATTAAACATTAGTTCAAGTTTGAAATCTATAGTGTTTTCATGAGCAGGTTTCCATTTTAATAATGTAAGATCGGTACCAAATACATAAGGAGTTTCCGCACAAGTAAAAATTAAACCATCAGATTCATGAAATAATTGTTCTTTTTTAGATAATACATCGTCAGCATGATATGAAACTGTCATTAATTTAAAGCTTACTTTAAATGGGAAATCAGGTGAATTTACAATATCTGCATTTTTTTTCTTAAATACATCAAATGGTTTCATAACATGTTCTGTTATATATCCTAATCTTGTAGATAAAGGACGATTGGTTATATCTTTACCATTTATAGTTAATGCGTCAAATATCCAATATCTTAAAAATGGTTCAGGTACATTCTTATTTTCTAAAACCAATTCACCATCCAATAAAGTTCCATGATGATAAGTTTTACCATTTTCTTCTTTAACTGATAATGGGAAATGTATATTAGGTACATAATAATAATCATTCTCTCTTGTTATTAGAAATACACCTTCCCCACGTTCCGCATCATTTATTATAAACAACAAACAGCGTAATCCATCTGATTTTTCACAAACATAATAATCCCTTTTCTTTAATGTATCTAAATGATTCCTATCGAATGAAATTGGTTGAGAACCGGGAAATGATGGATTTTTTCTGTTCAATAAATCTGCCACCATTAATCGTAAATACTCCAGTTCACTTCCCACTAGTTTGGTGCCCGGTATCGTGGGCATATCTCTTTCTGACAATTGTAACATGATATGTAATGGAGTTTTGGTTGGCTATCATTGACTGGTGTAAGTAGGGCCTTATTCAAGCTTGTTTACGCTTTTAATTCTCAACTTTATGGAGGTTTTTTTTTTTTTTTTTTGTAACGTTCTGTAACATCCTGCATATCAGAACTTATACCAAATTGCAAAATTTAACCTACTGTCTACCGTTCCAAAACATAAGTGCACTTCGAATGCAAATCGATTCAAGAGGTAATATATAAAGCATTAACTAAATAATTTAACTGAGTATATCACCTATAGAAATACGTGACCTCGTAGGTTCAGTGGCAGGTGGGTCTTTAGACAGATTTGGATTATATATATCTGACAAATGATCATGTTCACCAGATAATCCGTAGTTCTCACCATTCATTGATTCATGTAGGATTTCCAGTAATCTTTGATTCTCTAAATCAGAAACATCGGCTTCTTCACGTTTATGATAACACGTCTGACATAGTAATTTATAAGAGCCCCCTATCATATCATTTTGGGCACTATTTTGATCCTGTTTCATCCACCACATAGGTGAAGCTGAGGTACTACATCTTTCACATGTTTTGTCTTTGGATGTTCTTAAGTTTAAGGCATCATTCATAACCCTAGAATAACTCGTCCTCTTTTTGGCCTCTTCCTCGGCGAAAAGCTTTATCATATAAATATAGTTATGTGCTTTGAATTGAGGACCAGTAAGCTTAGTATTGCCATAAGATGAATATTTTTTTATTAAAATTTCAATAAATAATTGAATCAATGGCTTTTCTTCGTCTTTACTCGCTCCTGAAACTCTTTTACCCAATTTTCGCATACTATAAATTTCATTGGAAGAATGTTTAGGACACAGTAAAGCAGGAACCAAATTACCTGTTTTATCACCAACGACAACATTTAAATTATCTCTAGCATTAGTTTTGGACTTAATTAGCTTGAACCCTAATTTGAAGTTTGCTGTATCTTGTGCACATGTGATATGATACTTACTATGGGAATCTGTACTTTCACACGAATCACAAGCGATCAATGATCCATTTATTGATTTACATATACCACATTTTGAAGTATAATTTCTCAAGTAAATTTCTGATACACTTTCAAATGCCAATGAGTTATGAAGAGATTCTATGATTGACTTTTGATTCGTTTGTTCAGCTTTCACTATTTTCCTGAGTGGAAATGTAGCATTTATCGGCTTTAATGTAATATACTTATAATTGTAAATGGCACATAGCAAATGACACCATTTCCCAGAGTCATGTATAGGTTTCAAATAATCTGGCTTCACTAATGGTGAACCAAATATTGCTAGCTCATGATTTACATCATTCGCAAGACAAAGACAACATGAATAAATTGTGCTATGGTTTGGATTCAAATCATTTATACATGCACTGCACATCCATTCCTTCATGGGTAAAGGCGTCATTGGAGGGACTTTGATACCAGAACATGAGATATGAATATTTACACCACAATTCGAGCAAATAAGCATCTCATTATGCGAGCTCTCAGATGTATCATAATCTAAGCATATACAGCAGTTTCTTTCATCAGTGTCAAAAGGTAGTTTAAGTTTTGCTTGAGCAGGAATCTGGTATGGTTGAATTTGTGAGTTCAAATCAGTCAATTGCTTGATTTTGAAGCCACTAATTATATTTTTTAAATTCTGTTGATTCATTTCTGGTATAGTTTTTTTATCAATTTTGGAATATACAGGAGGATACTCATTCACATAGTTCTTATTAAATACTGGATTTATCAACGTGGAACTTAATGATTCAGGTCCGCCTTTGCGCTGTTTTTTCACAGATCCATTACTGTTAGAAGTTAATCCAGGGCTAGCTTTAGGTGATGAAATAGTCACATCTTTCTCTTGAACGTTCGAATTACCATTTATACCTTGAGGATCGATTAAGGATGCCGAGTCAGCCCTTTTGCGTTTTGTATTCGAATCATCACTTGCAATTGGTTCACTTTCAATCTTTATCTGCTTGGTTCCATTTTTCACTTTAGGAGCAGCCTTGACTTTTGAAGCTTCTTGTTTTTTACTTTTTGTATTTTTGGTTGTTGATGGCAAACTGGTTGTAGTTGGTACTTTCAGCTTCGCTACCTTTGCAGAATCTTTCGTATTTATGGTAGTATTCAATTTCTTTTTCTTGGTAGCTTGTTCAACTGTGCCTTCTTTTTTAGCGGTATCGGTTGCTGACTTCTTTGTATCAGAAACTTTGTTATATGGTCTCTTTGCCTTGGGTGGTGCAGTTTTCAGAGCAGGAACTTTCACTGGCGTAGATTTGGAGGGAGTAGAGACTGACGAAGTAGAAGGTTTTTTCTTTGAGCTTCCTATAACACTTGACACAATATCAGTAACTTCATACGTGATTCCAGTCTCATTATCTTCTGCTTTGTGAAGTATGGTCTCAGCGTCTTTAAGAAGTTCAGACTCAACTTTTTTTTTCCAGCCTCCTACACTTTTCGTGTTTTTCTTCTGAACTTCATAAGGGTCTTCCCAAATGACAGCATACCTTCTCCAAAGTCTTGCACATCTAAAACATAATCCAATGACGTCACCTTTCAAAGCGCTTTTGCTTTCGTCGTTTTCGTTTGCTATTCCAACTGGAGTACTTATATCATACCCAGTAATTCTGAACCACTGAGTTGATTGATTTGTATGACAATGTTTACAACCAAATATTTTTTTGGAATCTAAAATTTTGTTTGTTTCGTATGAAGTATCATCGTTTGGATCAACCATCAAATCAACTGGTGCATTATTGGACTTTTCAATTTTCAGTGCTTCATCTTTAGCTTGATTTTGTAATTTTTTATGAATTCTTCCCTCATAATTACCCCATATTAATCTACCTTTCTTAGTTTTCTTCCATAGATAATAAAAACGGACAATCATGGAGCATGATTGAGATTTCACTTCTTTATACGTAGGATATAGTTCACTACCATATTTCTTGACACCTGCCTCGAATTTCTTGATCTCTTCTTTGGAAAAGGTTGGTTCTTTTAATGTTTTTCTTGTTAAAGTTAATGATTTTGCTAACGCTTTCTCAGCATTTCCGTCGTTGATCATATAGTTGTATAGGATAGCATCCATGAAATTGGGAGAGTTTGGTAGTATGTTTAGTTTTTCAGCGATGGGGGCACAAATATCAATATAAGCATCTAATATTTGAAATTCGTCTTTTTCATCGGATAAGGAAGGTTTCCATAATAAAGAAACAGTGTTTCCCTCTCCATCGTCTACACCTCTTTCAATATATCCTTTGGGCCTTGGTTGTAACCATTGAGGAAACTCTTTAGGAGAAACATCCTTATACTCTTCCGGTATTGGTAATTTCACAACATCCTTATCCTCGTTGAGCTTCTTTTTTTTGTAAGGCCTTTTTTTAACGTACCCTGCACCAGTATTAGAAGAAGAAGATGTTGATGGTTGAGATTTTTCGATATCATAGTATGTTATAGGATGGTCATAAAATTCAGGTATGTTGGTAGCCTGGTGCTTGGCACCAAGTCTAGTTGATGCTCTCGGATAGGGAGATCTGTCCTCGACATCAACACCATCTTCAAGCCTGGAATGCATTCCTAAGTATCTCATATTCCATTCTTCTTTGATTCTTCTTTCTTCAAAGGAGACATTTGCATCGTTCTTCAAAAAGTCAATGGCAATAAGTTCATACTTTGGTAATGAATGATCTGATGCCTTAGACTCCTCTGAGTTGTTGTCATTATTGATATTGTCATTGTCATTCTCTTTAGATGAATCTTGTGAGGGCGAAGGATCGCTTGAACCACTGAGCTCAACCGATAACTCTCTTTCATTGGAGGACTTGTTATCGTTAGATAACATCAAGGTTCGTCTGCTTTGATATTCAAGATCATGTTTTTTGTTACAAGGTGCACAAGACCAACTAAAACCTCTACTTGGTTTCTTCAATAATGGTGGATCTAAACATAACATATGATAAAATTTATGACAACTTGCACATGTAACCGATTCCTGAGAAGCACACCATTGTCCACATTTTTCACAATGACAAGATTCAGATGATGCAAAACTATTTAAAAAAGATTTTGTTCTCGGTGATTCCATGAATATGTATTCGAATCTTTTGTTCAACGCAATCAAAAAATTCTTACTATTATTGGACTCATTATCAACATATGCTAACAAGCTAGAAGTTGTTATAATATCATAAAACTTAATCATATATCTATCAAATAATTTATCGAAGTAGAAACAATTGGGGTATTGACTATACGCCTCTATAGCAGAAAGTGCTGCTGGAGGAGTTAATGACTTTTTAGTATTCTTGGATTGTGAAGAAGACAAGGAGGTAGTGGAAGGCGATTGAGATTGGGAAGGCGAGAATTCTTCTTCAACTTCAAGTTTATGTTTAACAGTCACTAAACCTCTAAAACTTGCTAAAGGGCATGTATCTGTATGCATTGAAGCGTATAACAATCTTGAATCAGATGTTGATTTTGAGATATCTCTTGGTCTATAAAACCATTGAATTTGAAATCTATAATTGACTGCATCAACGTAATCATTGAGTTCTTTCATGGGCTCAACTTTAGGTTTGATTACTTCTGGTGCATTACTTTGAGCTCCGTTTTGAGACTTAGTTTTGAAGCCCATAATCCTACCGATATAGTAAGGTTCCCCAGAGGGTTCACTTATCATGTAAATATAATCACCTTTTTTCAAACTAAATAGGTCTTTTGACTTCCTCCTTTTCGTAGATGAATTTTTCAAGTCAAGATATGTCGGTATTAAAGGTTGATTTGGACAGTATAGAGTTTGAGAACTCAAACTAATGTAAGCATCGTCTAAGTTTAATTTGTGTGAAAAGTAATCACTACTGGTTGGGATAGGTTGCCAATTATATGGAATCAACTTTGAGTGGTCTTTTGGTTTTTCTTTTTCTTTTGACGACTTTGCTGAAGATTCCGATTCGTTAATTGAAGCCTTTCTCGATATACCCGTAGATCCACTTGATACTGATTTTTTTTTCAGGCTATGTTGATTGCCTTTAGTTGGTGATGTTTTACCATTTGGCGGGTTTGATTCTTCAAATGTAGATTCATCTAAAGTATCACTATATGACTTATTGATGGTTGCCTTACGTTTTGGTCTATTCAGAGACATGATGTAGGACGTGAAAGGTTATTATGGGAATGAATGAAACGAAATGGTGACACTAATGGAAGGGTATACTTAAAAGATTTAAGGGAAAAAAAATTAAGCGAAAGATATTGCTAGTGTGAATTTCACAAGATTACAGACGGCTTCTTGTAATAGCTTGTGGCCTTGAGTTGGCTTCTTATGAGCTGTAATATACAAGGGAGGTTGGTTGTATAAGCAAAAGCAATTCGAAGATACTCAAATACCTTCTAGGGAAAAGCTTCACTTGTTTTCGGATGAAATTTAATTACCCGATATGACCTTATTTGAGTCTAATTGAATTAGATTTAGAGGAAAACTGAAGTATAAAAATTTGAATGAGTCCAGCAACTTTGATTCAGAAGCTATAAAACATAAACCTTGTTTATTAAAGTAAATTGGTATTTTGTGAATAAAGGTATATTAGTTTTTGAAAACTAAAAAAAAAAAAATTAAACTGGTCTATTTTCATATTGGCAAATAACCACAAATAAATTATCATGAAAAAAAAAAAGAAACGCAAACTTTCCACCACATGATTCAAAAAGATAAAATATGCTTAGATCATTCAAGTCTCTATATTGGGAAATGATTGTAACACATTGACTAGGTATATATCAAAATAGCGTAAGTGAAAAATTCAACTATACAATTTCTTCATAGCTATATTATAATACATAAAGAGAGAACTATGGAAAATATATTCTATATACACATATACAAGAAACTTAGATAAAACCGTTTTTGAGAGCCGCTTCAATTCTTTCTATTTCGTCGATACTATCAGCATTTTCCAAATCGTGTAATAGTTTCACTCTTTCTTCGTCAGTTAGCTTGTTTATCGTGTGATCTAATTGACGTTGTTCCTTTGAAGGGGCTGCTTTATCAGCTGACTCCGAGACATTAGCTTTCAGTTGTTTTAACAATGACCTCGCTAATTCGTTTGCATTTTGAAGACTTGAGCCAAATTTTTCAGTAGCCTCTATTCTTTCCTTTTGTTTGACTTTATTGAAATCGAGGATTTTCAATGACGGCAATAACCATATAACAAATAGCCTGTAGTCATTTAACGATGTAACAGGATTATTTAATAGTGATAAGTTGGTCAAATTAAGTACCTCCGTTAAATTTACCAAACTTTTAAAATCGTGGATATTATTATTTACGAGTGATATTGATGATAAATTGGGCAATTCTTTTAGCCTATCAATGGTTGATATATTATTATTAGCTAGAAGAAGTACCCCTAGTTTTTTGAAAGTAAGGGGTATATTAGATAATTCGACTATTTCGTTGTTGGTTAAGTCAATAACATCAAATTTATCTTGTGTTATTCCTAAATTTTCAATGTATGGTATTTTTAAGTTCCTTAACTGAATGGTAAACTGTCCCTCGGGGTTTATGAGTGTTGGGGCATTTGATATTAGTTGTGACGTTAATCTCATTACGTTAGGTAGCTAATTAACGAATAAGTGATGCTATGATATTGAAATTTTACAGAAATCATCAGCTAGCGTATCTATTTTTTAGTATTATCTAGCTATTCTAAGTTTTTACTTGATGCTCCGAATCCGTACACCAAAGCTAATTTGACATATTAAATTTGAAGGGTTATAAGGGTACATTTATAAAAATCATGTCAATCGGTATTACACTGATGGTGTCTGCTTCCATCCATGACAGTGTGAAACGTCTTGATGAGAAAAATATTCTCTAATTTTTGTATTCCTTTATATGTATTTATACAGGGTGGCTCATAATTTTGAGTTGTGTCAGTTAGACTAAGCTTATGTTCATGAATGCATAAATGCTTATTGAGATGTAGGTAGATTAAGCCAGTGTAGTGAGAGGCATGTTAACGTAATTCATGAAATTCATCTTAATTTGATGTTGCAATACGAAACAATTCTTCATAATTAATCCTCAGGGAATCAATCAAAGAGAAAAAAAAAAGTGCCTTCATTAAATAACGGTTTAACATTAAAATAGTGAGTGTATATTAAAGTAGAATCGAATATTCACCTTAATATTGACACGATGAGCGAAGACCCGACAAACTACACATTGAAACATTTGACAGATCAAAACTCAATCAATCACACTCGTTATCAAAATGCAGAAGCTTGGAAAGGCCAACTAAGTGCTGAGAAATACGTCGAAAGAGATTTAACCTTAAGTAAAAGTAAATTGACTTCGGGTAATATAAAGAATCAGCTATACGTTTTTGCTTTACATAAGACTGATCTTCCTGATGACTTATTATGCTCCGTTGAACTTTTGGTTAGAGATTCGTGGAAGTACAACTACAATGAAACAACTAAACTGATTGTTAAAGAACAAGTGTTAAGTGGATGCATAGGTGGAGTTTACACCATCCCACACAATCGTGGTAAAGGATTGGCAAAAATCATGATTGATAAACTTGTTCAATTAGCCAAAGTGGACCTTATTGGGGAAAACGGATTCATATTTTTGTATTCTGAAATTGGTGAATATTATTCAAAATGTGGGTTCAAATCTTTTGAAGTTCCATTGACTTATATTCCTTTGGTAATTGAGCAAAAGTCAAATGTCAATCAGTTCAAAGAGTTGGTAGACAAAGAATCTTCTACAGTCGAATTGATAGAGTATCATGATTTTGAAGAGGTTTACGAAGCTTACAGTAAATTCTATGATGAAGAATTCACAAAGCGAACACTTGATGATCACAAGGAAAGAATATGTGTAAGCCCCGACGCTAACTTCGTTGACTGGTTTCATTTGAGATCCAAATATGTGAGTCATAACATATTCCATAAATCCATACCGCCGATAGATATTGCCAATGAATCTTATGAAATGATTAGTCTGAAGTATTCCAAGCATGTCAAACCAAATGTGTTTGGCATCAAATTGACGGAACCAAATTCGCATAAACTTATTGGGTTTATATCTTGGACTCATGATTGGTCTATAAACGATTCGAGCGATGAAAGTGAAAATTACGTTACCATATTAAATTTATATGTAGAAAGATCTAGGGATCACTATGTCTATTCCAAAAAATTGATTGACTTGTGCATAAGCTATTTACAACAGCACAGTTTATTTGAAGGATACAAGACTAATGATTTGAAAAAAATAACTATTTGGGAGCTGGAAACCTCGTCGGCTTTATTACAATATTTGGTCAGCCAACGTAACGGTAGAAATGGTAATTCCAATAGCTCAATGAGTTGTATGTTAATATTCGATGATGAAGAACAACAGGACTTGATTGATGGTAAACTAATTTGGGAGCTTAACAATAAGCTTCCATGGTTCTAACTATTAGTATTTACCACTAGTCAATACTTGTAAACTATGTCTTATAATGTAATATAATAATTCCACAAATATGTTGAGTTAAGCAACTTCTGTAGTTAGTTAATGAAAAAAAAAAACGCCGTTCTGCCTCAACCACAACAGACAGTGCCAGTTGCAGCAGTTTACCTATATATACCGGCTAGTGGCGCTTACAGTTATCAAGCGGCTAAATTTCTATGTTTAGATGCGATAAACACAAAAATATAAAAGATAAGAATCCCCACAACAAACAACACACCAGTCAATAAGTATCGAGAAAATCAAATAGCCAAGGGTCCAAAGTATATAAAGTCAACATGCCTACAACTACAGCAGAAAATGATTTGGACTATACTCTTACTGAATTGACAGATGTGGACCAAATTCGTTTCACAAGAAAGCAAAATTCACAATCATGGAAAGGTCAATTGAGTGCTGAAAAATACGTTGAAAGAGAATTCGTATTAAGCAAAAGCAAAATTGCTCTGGGTGACGATAACAAATTATATGTATTTGCATTGCACAAGAAGAATACTCCAAACGAATTTTTATGCTCAATTGAATTATTCGTTAGAACATCATGGATATTCAAATATAATAAAGCATCAGGTACAGTTGAAAAACATGATATTAAAAGTGGGTGTATAGGTGGGGTTTACACTTATCCCGACTATAGGGGTAAAGGTTTAGCAAGATTAATGGTCAACAAGCTTGTTCAAATAAGCAAGCTGAAGTATATTGGTGAAGATGGATATATATTCTTGTATTCCGAGATTGGTGAATATTATTCAAAATGTGGATTCAAATCGTTCGAAGTTCCATTAACTTTTATTTCATTGACGATAGAAAAAGAGTCACAAGTTAGTGAATTCGAACAGTTACTCAAGCAAGAGACTCTGGATGTTGAATTAATCAATTATCATGATTTTGAAGATGTATACAAAATTTATAATAAAGTGCACGAAAGTGAATTCATAAAACGTACACTCAAAGATCATAAATCAAGAATAAGTATTAGTTCCTCTTCTGATTATATAGATTGGTTTCACTTGAGATCAAAGTTTATCAGTCATCAAGTGTTTCAGGATTCACAACCACCAATCAATTTTATAGAAGAAACATATGAAGAGATCAGTGAGAAGCTTTCAAAATACGTTAATCCAAATGTCTTTGGAATTAAATTAATGGAAACAAGTACAAAAAAATTACAAGGATTTATTTCATGGACTTATGATTGGGTTTTGAATTCAAGTACCGGTAATAGTGAAAACTATATCACTATTTTGAGTATATACGTTGATGAGTTAGAAGACTACGAGTTTGTTTCTAAAAAATTATTCCAATTGTGTAAGAGTTATTTACAACAATTTGATTTATTTAAAGGTCTTAAACAAAATGATTTACAGAAAATCGTGCTTTGGGAACTGGAGGTGACATCGAATTTACTTGAGCATTTCCTCAAGACATATAACGGAAAGCACGGTAATCCAAACGGTTCAATGAGTTGTGCATTGATATTTGATGAAAACGATAATGAAGACTTGAAGAATGGTAATTTGATTTGGGAACTTAACAATAAACTTCCATGGTTCTAATCATCATTGCAAAGTTGAGTAAATAAATATAAATACATGTTTGACCCGAAATAACTTATTTTGTTTTGGATTTAATTTAATAAAGATTGTAATTTACCAGAGTTTTTCAATTGTTGTAAATCTGAATTGCCACCAATATGTTTACCATTTAAGAAAACATTTGGAACTGTTCTTTGACCTGTAAGTTCTTCTAATCCTCTTTGATAAATAGAACCGTTTTCAATTGTGTCAAGTTCAATGATTTTTGGGACTTTATTTAATTGACTAATTGTCGTTTTGGTTGAAGTACAATAAGGACAATAAGTTTTTGAGAAAATCACTATTGGGGAAGAAGAAATGATTTCCTTCAATTCCGGAATTGTGGAGGCAGGCAATGGTTCTTGCTTAAAATAATTGGTGATGAATTCAAACATTTGAGATAAGGTGTTAAGTGATTAATTTGGAAGCTAAAGACAACAGGAATTGCTGATCTAAAGGAAAAGAAGAGTTTTTTGATGAATTAAAATCCTTTTCCTTTTTTCGTGCTCAATTTAAAAATAAGAAAGATACCAGGTGCAATATTTTAAACCGGTTTTAACCAGAACGCTTCTTCTTACACTCATGATTTCTATAGGCTTAGATACCAACTGTATATTTCAGTGGAAAACAAATTTTAACAAGTTGAGTTATTTGAAGCAGGTCTGTTTGAAGCAAAATTTTTGATGAAAGATCGCGGAAATAATGTTGCTTATATGGAAAATGATTAAATACTTCAAATGATGTTATAGCAGACAATCCTTAAGTCGTGAATTGAAAGCATTCTTTAAAGTGTTTCATAAGGTAAAAGTGGAATTTTGTTAAAAAGCTTACGTTATTCAAATGAATGGTCGTCGTAAGCACAATCCTGATAATGTTCAGGTCTTTTTTGCTTATTCAACAAGCTGTATTGTGTACTTGTTATGAAGAGGAGATACGATTTTTTTATAATGTGGTGTATGTATTCAGTTATTTACATTGAGTTATAGCACTCTTTTTATGTACAGTAATTTTTTACCTTTACATGATCACAATTTTGCTTAGCTTTTTTTTAAAATCCTTTAGTCCCCTATAATACATCATCATGATTATTCATAATCGTCCACATATTTTTCTCTCATTTCCATAACTCTATCAAATAACAGATTATTTATATTTGAATTGTTTGATAATCTTAAAACAATATCATCAGAGTCCCAACTTTTCTCCTCGTAAACATCAATTTGATTCTTAATATTTATTAAACTTTCATAAACTAATTTATTAGTTTCAATTAAACCATCATTAAATTTTGGGATTTTAGAATTTTGTAATAAAAATTCACCACCAGTATTTTCAAAAATATTTATAATTAAGGAAATAAAATTGAGTAAGCATTTGATGTTCTTTGAGTAAGTTGAATTCAATTCATTCAAATTTACCGAATCAATACATAAATTTTTAATGGAAGATCTTAAATGATATTTGATTGGATTTATTTCGATATTATGACACAAATCGTAAATCCAATTAAGATTAAATTCTGGTTCAGTTGGATACGGAATTAATTTTGAATAATTGAAATCAGCTAAAATATCAATCAGTTTTCTTATTAATGAATATTTTGAGGTTCCACTAGGGTACCTATCATAAACATTTACTTTTAATTCGGGTAATGGATCAGGGAATTTTTCAAATTTCAATTTCAATTCATCCAGAATATTTATATTAGGAATGTCTAATTTGAATAGTATTCCTTTTATATTACCCCAATGAACAAAAGATTTAAGTGCCACCAAAACATCATTTGAATTGAGAGCATCAATACCAAAGTATTTATTTATGAAAAATTTCATATAATGACCTTCTAATTTTGTTCCAATATGATGGTCAGTATGAAGAAAATTTAATTTTGAACAAATTAACAAATTCAATCCCATTTCTAAATGAGTTTCGTTGACGTTTTTAAAATATTCAAGTGCTTCTTGCTTTAATTCATCATCATACTGAAATTTTGATATTTTATAATTTATCACTGACGAATTTTCTTCTTCGTACCATTGATTTACTTCTAATTGTTTAGCAACTCCAATGATCGATAAACAAAAATCATTATATTCATGTAAAATTGATCCATTGTTTATACTTTTCAAAATAGAATACGATGAGATTATTGACAAATTATCTTCCAAATTTTCCGGGTATATAATGAGATGTTTATCCTCTTCTCTAATTCTTTGAAAATTGTTATTCACAAACTTATATTTACGTCCCTTTTTATTATATTCGACTTTATTCAATTCATCAATTTGATTGAGAATAATATCTGATATAGATATAAGTGCATCTGAAGATGATGGCATGTTGGATTAATGAGTCGGTTCACTTTAGACTACCAAAAGTTGTTGGTGACTATATATAGGTGGTATGAATCTTCTTGATTAACTCAAAGCGCTGTTTTAATCACTTTAACTATTCCGAGAATATGACCTTGATATTATGAAGGACAGTGCAAATGGTTTTGAATAAAACTAGTGGATATGTAAATCACGTTGTTTCCAATAGTATGCTTTAATGTAGTTCGCTATTCTGAAAGTTCAATGTCATTCGAGTAAGTTTGGTATGGGTTTAATATATTTCACCGGTTTTTGATTGATGTTTGTTTGTTTATCTTTCAAAAATACACGATTCAACTCTAATTATGTGCAGGAAATGATGCAAAAAAATAATTTTTCCCCAAATTACAATGTCAGGTGCACGGATTTCAAGATTATGCAAAATAATCTATGGTTGAAAAAAGGATTTCCTTGTACTGTTCCAACTTGAAATGGGAACAGATTGCAGTAGCATTTTATTATGTGTATACGTGCACGTTGGTTGGTAAGCACTTTGAAATCTTGTGATGCTAAACTTCATTTCGTAAGTCAATGTCATGTTTTTGCTTGCCTAATCAATGTCTTCTGACAATTTTAATCAATGGTAGAATTGTATTACACTTCTTCCACGAGTTCTAGGAGGGAAAGTAAAGTACTCGTCAATTCCTCGATGAAAAGTCGAGTTTTGAAGCTCATGTTTAAAGGCTTGAAAAAAAAATCGCTTGACACTTTCTCTCAAAACCAGAAATGTACGATATTATTTCAAGTTTTACGCATTTTCAACAAAACCATAAAAATTTTTTATATAAATGATGCATCAATTTTCTATATACGTTTCATCACTTGAATTTGATGTATATTAATTATTTTATTTTGTAAGGCACACATATCTCACTGATATAAACCCTATAATTTTCAAATGAAGGTAATACACTTCACAACAAATAATTATAAAGTTATATGTTTTGTAATGCCGAGTTCTGCGTATACTTTCGTGAGCCATTTGTAACTATCAAGCTAGATTGAAATGATAGCTGATAGCAGTACATAAGATCTTATAGCATGCTATGCCTTGAATAAAGGCTATGAAATATACATCGTCTTGGTTAGATTTATGGGTACTCTCATGAAATGCGAGGAGATTGATAAGATCTTCTAAAATAGCGATTGAAAATAAGATTTTTTTTTGATTATAGGAAGAGCCCTCATATGTCTATTTGCAAATAAAACTACTTGTTTGATTATGCTAATGAAATTTCTATTTACAATTAATTTATGGAATTGCTTCATATACAAATATATAAAAATATTGTTAAGTTAAAATAAAAGAATCAACCAAAAAGATAAGGTTCAGCATGTTTTTGATATCTGAGACCTTTTACTTCATTATTTTTAGTAATTTCTTGAATTTTCATTAAATCATCATCTGATAAATTAACTAAATTTGAGAAATTTTTATCAATTTTTTCTTTATTTGTACCACCTGGAATTGGGAAAATTTTAGTTACATTTTTAATACCTTCAAAATTTTTTAATTCAGAAATTTTCAAAATCCAAGATAATGCTAAAGATTCCAATGAAATTTTTTTAACATTATGAGCAAAATCATATAATTGTTTGGCAATTTTAAGGTTATGACTAAAATTTTCTTTACTAAATCTATCAAATGTAAGTCTATAATCATCTTTTGGAATTGTATTAAGAAAATTTTCACCTGCTTCTACGGCAGTGTCAGTTAAAAGACCTCTTGCAAGAGGAGAATAAGCAATAATTGGAATTTTTCTTTTTGATAATTCTTCTAAAGTACCATTATAAATAAGATCCTGAGTGAAAAGGGATAATTCTAATTCAACACAACTTATAGGAAAAACATTTGCTGCTTTAATGATTGATTCAACTCCAACTTCAGAAAGTGAAATACCATCAATTTTACCTGATTTAACATATTCAGCAACATATTCAATACTTTTTTCATAAGGAACATTAAAATCTCTTCTAGCTAATTCGAAAAGAATTTTAGGTCTTTCATTTAAATTTGATGGGAAATACGAAAGAATATTATTAATTGATCTATCAATCAGTTCTTTTGAACCATCAGGAATTAGTTGACCTGGTATGATTGCACCTTTAATTGAAAAAGTCAATTTTTTATTAAATTCAATCGAATTTGAATCAAGAAATTGTTTAATTAATTTTAAATTGATATCATCAGGACCATAAAATTCGCCACCATTTAGATATGTTACATTATATTTATCAATTACATATTTAATTGTTTCAATTGCATTTGATGAGGTTATTGGAATTGGTGTGAATGTAAGTGTCATTAATCCATAACCATATTTGGTTGAGTTAAGTTGAACTGGAGAATATGACATGTTATAATTTAATTTGCTATGATATAATGATTGATAGAATTTAATAGGACAAAAAATAAATCAAAGTTAAATTTTTGTTTTTTTACTATAATGAATATATATTTAACTATAAATTAAGTGTTAAATGATTTATTTATATAGTTGTTGTCCCAATTCTGATGCAAAAATCCTCACCTAAATTGTTCGCAATGCGGGTGAGAATGCAATAGCTCCGCTTTAAACCCGAGGGACATTAACTCCGTATGAAAACATCATCGTATATTTGACTATTACTTGAAGTATTAAAATACTATGATCATAAATCAAAATTCGGATAATTTGTAATCGAATAATTTGTAATCGAATAATTTGTAATCGAATAATTTGCATTCGAATGACATACTAATAATCTACTCGCCACGTGTTTATTTTGAATAAAGATTACATTATGAAAAACGACATGTTTTACAAGATTGATTCGATCATATAATAAGTGTAAAATTTAAACTAATGTAACGAATTTTATCTGTATCCATAGTAGTATTGAAGCCACTCGAATAAGATAAAGTCAAATATAATTACAGCCTTCATTCCATTGACCAATTAAAATATTATTTAAATATTTTAAATCTTTTGCAGTAATATAGTCTAGGATGAATATTTAGAGTGGTGGCAACAAAGTATGAAAAGTAGATGCAAAAAAAGAATGAAGTAGTACTAAATAAAGAATGAAGTAGTACTAAATAAAGTTGGATGGTCATGAACTTGCTAACATTTTCATTTATAACTCATGATCTCGTTCAATGTAGTAAATATTTTGTTAAAGATTATGCAGTATCTTTTGCAGTATATTTTGCAGCATTCGATAGATTCTAATTTGATTTCAAATCAATACAAAAAAATTTCACTTCCTACTATTTAGCCATAATAACAAAGTGTTAAATGATCATTACAAAGTGTTACCATCAATGAAAAATAATAATCATCAATCTATATATGATATATGCTCCTTGTGCTTAAGCATAAAGTGTAATTAGCGATAACCTAACCTGTAGTATATAAACCAAAAATCTCAACATATAAGAATTAAGAAATAATTATATATTTTATAATGCTGTTCATACAATTGTCTTTCAACAAAATATCCAGTATTATCAATACGACTGGTCACTTATCTAACTCTTATTTATTACTGTTTCAAAGTAATTGAAACAAACTTTTTTTATATTATGCTAAAACATATTCGGTTTTGTGGCACACAAAATGTTTCATGTTTAAAAAAAGAGATGTATAAGTAACTGCAAAAACTCACTTTACCACAAATTTAAAAGTCCACTTATCTTGAAGTAACATCTACAACACAGATGTTATCAAGAAATGAGCGAAGGATCTTCTAAAAGACACGCTGACAACAAATCGGTGTCATCGAAATCGAACCCCAAAAGACATCAGAGAGAAAAACCGTCTGCAGATGAAAAAGAAACCTCCCTTGAAACAAACTTTCAGCCTGCTCCACAAGATAACGAAGAGGAATCAATTGAATCATCTGTTGCACCTAGAAAAGACATTGTATTAAGTCCAAAAACTTCATCAAACAATCAACCAGTACAAGGCGAAACCCAAATCGAAGGATCCAAAAATAGAGAACAAGAAGAAAAAGATGAAGAAGACAAGATAAAAGAAGAAAAAAAGAAAAAAGATAAAGAAAGAACGGAAAAAAAAGAAAGGCTTGAAGAAGTTTTACCATACATCAAAAAGAAATACTATCCAGAACCCAATGATGAACCCAATGATGAACCCAACGAACAACCGAAAAATAAGAAGAGTCAGCTACTTAGAAGCACGGATGTTGAAAATGTTGCCAAAAAATATCGTGATAAATTTAAGAAAAAAACAGGTCTCATTGTTCCAATTGATGATAGCTCACTATATTCGCCCAAAGATTTTTATTTAATTAAAGGCTGGATAAGTGACCAGGCAAGACCATGTAAACGTAATTTTAAAATGCTTTACAAGATCCTTTGTTCATTACCTATTACCAAAGAATACACAAAAAAGTTTTTCAGTGTTCATCCTTCAAGAGGTTACCAAAATCAACAAATAGACAATATGAAGGATATATTCTTCGTCTGCACAGACACGCTAGATTCACATGTGAAGGGCTGCTTTCATGAATTCAATAAAGAACTCGAAAAATACATTGATGGTTTTAAAGGAATCGAATATAAAGAGAAGTTTAAATTTATTTCCGCTAAATTCAGGACTATTCATACATCAGATGTTTGTCCTGATTCCGAAATCAATTGCCAAGATTTGTTCGCAAGTTTCATATCTTCACCAGCGCTTGAAATGATGCAAGATTTTGGAGTTTCAACCGGTTCAACGCCCGTCAAAAAACAAAGTGATTATCCAATGTTTCTCGACCTTCTGTTTGATGTTCTTGATGATGGTGAATATAGGCGAATTTTTTTTGTTGAAATGAAAAACGCTAGTTTACAAAGCTACATTAAAAATGGAAAAATTGACACCACCAACGAAAATATGCATTCGATTTTAGAGCAGATTCTCGCATATTTATTAGATTGTGACCTTGACCGTTGTATGTTGAGTGATTTTACCACCACCATATTATTTAGGCTTACTGCAAATGGGGGTGACTTAGAAGCAACGTATAAAGATAAAAAAGTGCCCGTCACAACCGTGCATTTTGAAACTAAAATGATGGGCCTCGCCGAAAAAGAATTTCCTGTTCAAGGTGTATTTATGGCTATGTTATATTACATGGCTCACCTTGATCTGGATCAAAAAAAAGATATGAAAAACGTTGCTGAAGCAGTTAATAAACGTGTAAAGAAAGACGACAATAATAACGAAAGAGCTGAATTTGATAAAAAGGGTATCAAAGAGCACAAAAAATCTCATCCCTCTGTACTTTCTGATAAATCAATCGATGAACTTGAAGAAAACATCGATGAATGGGAGGACATGGAAACCTTACAAGGAAGTCAATTTTTGACTCAAGTATTTGCAACCAAGTTTGGTATTATTTCTCTGTACTTTCCTAAAATGAAAGAAAGAGTGAA
>JANIJN010000063.1:0-60695 GCA_030557975.1 Soucietia sequanensis | reverse complement strand
ATTGGTTTGGAGTTTGAGTCTATGTATCATTGAGTTATGTAATTATATAAAATTTTGATGAAAGGTTCGATCTATAATAAAGAAAAACGATAATTTAACAAGGTAGACTAAACCGACACTGTAAAATTATTTTTTTTCGAAGTGATTCTGATTTTATTTTAAATTTTAGTATTGATTTGATGTCGAGTTTGATTTATGGAGGAATTATATGCTTTGTAGTAACAAATCATATATGTGTAAGGTTTACTTTCTTTTTCTTTTTTCTTTCTTTTTGGTACTTCTACACATACGCCAAATAGACGATATCCAGTTAATTAAACAACGTAACTTTGATCATGCTATATGGTTGAGACATAACCAAGTTCAAATCAAGAAAGGCAAACTGTTGAGATCTATGTAAACTTGGCGATTGAATATATTATTAACCCCTATTAAGATCTAATCAGGAGTTCAATCAAATTGATCAAAATTATCTATAAGATTTATTTTATTACTGAAAATTATATTTATTTTTATCATATTATCTATAGATATCTATAATAATTTGCATTACATTGCGTTAACTAATTAGCAGTATTGCGGAGGGACAAAACGAAATATGTGAATAATTTTACAAAAACGAATAAAAAAAAAAAATGAATAAAAATAATCTCATTTTCCTGATGATTGAGGTGTAATGTTGACCATACTAATAATAAGAGTAGTAATGGTTTGAGATACCACATACAATTCATGTAATCAAAGTAGAAATCAAATAAGATCAGCATACGTAATAACAAACGATACAGTTTGCCCAAAAGTAAGATAGATTATATAATGTTTTTTTTATTACTCTACGACATTGCTCCGGGTCCCGCTACGCTGAACTACTTAGCAATTGACTTAGGTGTAAATCAACTTTGTTGATGTATGGTCGATAAAAAGTACCGCTAATCTATAGTAAGGCAATCAACAAGAAATAAGAGGTAGAACCTAAAGGCAAAGGCCAAAAAGTGAACAGAATGAAATCATAGCAATATAAATGTCGTAAGGCCCGTATTAAAAATAATATGAGTGTACAATAATCGGGACACTTTGAAAAAGGAATAGGGCAATGTCGCGACTCCTACACAACTAAGACAAAATGTCGTAGTATTCACCTTAGTTTAGTTTAGTGTGTAACTCATTTTGATAAGACCAATACCAATTATATTATAGCCTTATTGGGCCAGGCTTCTCGTTCTTCAATTTATCACCGTTTCACTTTTTTCATTTTAGCGCCAGTTATAATATCATGTACGAAATATAATTACAATATTACTTTTGTCTTTAGTTTCAAGGGTTAAGGGTATCGCCGTTGTTGTTTCTTGTTCTCATCATAAATTAATCAAATCATGCCATTTACAAGTGTATTTTTTTTTTGTGTAGCGGATATAAAATAATAATTATAACCCTGAAATTCGCAAAAATTATTCATTATTCGAGATAACAAAATTTTAGCGGGTTTGTAAAAGTTTTGTAAATAATTATGGTTGAAATGAAACACACATCGTCGAATGAATGATAAGCAACTTGTTTATATTTAATTACGAAAAAGTTATTTTATTTTCCCTCATCTTTGTTCATTATGCAAATTTAATAAAGCGAGTAAAATATTCTTCTAAACAGGGGGTAGTTTGTTAGTTTAATGAAATAATAATTTAAAGTGTATAAGTATATTCATGTCATGATAATAAAAACGGTATATGTGATCTGATTAAAAAGCCGGTAAACGCATAAACCGTGACGATATATGGAATAGACCATCAGTAACATAATCAAGAACAGTTAGGTTCCTCGTTTTCCCATCAGTTAACGCCCGATGAATCCTGATTATGAAAAGAAATCAAACGCTTGATGATATAGATCTGAAAAATAAATCAAAATCAAATCCCTGATCTTGAATACTTTATGATGATAAGGGCGTATTTCATCTTGCTATTCAATATTTTTTTTGTTCGTGACATTTTTTTTCTGATCAATATTGAAGTAGTGTCCCCATTAGGAAAAGTGTCTGAGAATTTCTCACAATTTACGAGACACTTACCGAATATCGCACATATCTCAAAATTACGGTTGGCTCGTGCATGTGAAGAAAAAACCGATGAGCTAAAAAAAAAATTAATCCGTTTCGTGTTGATTTATGCATGGTGGTTTATTTTTACGTCAGCACCAAAAATCTTTTTGAGGTCATGTGATCTATAGAAAAAAGTATACATCCGTACACTCGAGGCATGAATCCGTACATACTCTATACAAGGCCATATACTCTATACAAGGCCATATATACAAGAAATAAACCTACAAATTGTATTACGATAATAATAGTGTATAAACAATCAAGCATCACGTAAAGAATTATAATGTTCACCCAAACCATAAGAATAACGATAAAACCCAAGTTTTAAATCAGGTTTGGTACCATTTTCGTTAAAAGTAATGGGTGAACCACCGGCGGTGAAAACAGTGATTGAACAATTGAAAACATTTGCTAATGCAGTTATTTCTAAATCTGATCCCCACATTGAAGTATTTTGTAAATCATCAATATATTTATCAAGATTTTTTTGTTCCATAGTTTCAGTATCAAATAAAAATGGTATAAAATCATTTTCATGTTGTTTAATATATTGGGCTGATAATTTTCGTAAATTTTCGATTGAAATATCCAATTGTGTGTTGTTATCAGTACCATCATCATCATCATCATCTTCATCGTTTGCATTGGTTAAAGTATAATGTCTTTTTTCTAATTGATCCTTGATTGACGAGAATAAACAATTCCCATCTGGTTTAATATCGAAAACTTTTAAATTTCTATGATTTAATATTTGTTCCATTGAATCTTGTTCAATTTTTTTATAATCTATTGAAGATTCTGCTTCTATTCTTGCATCATCTTGAATTGATTTAATTTGAGCATTACGTTTAGCAATTCTTTCCTTTTGTCTATTCCTTTTCTTAGGAGCTGAATTTATTTCTTGTGTAGTTGATTTTTCTTCTCCTGAAGGTGTAGTTGATGGTTCTTCTTGTGTAGGTTTTGTTGAATCATTTAATGCTAATTGAGCTAATAATTTTTCTGGAGAAAATTCGTCTTCATCATTATCATCAACTGATTCACCATTAATTGATTTCCATTCAATTAATTCTTTTTTTTGTTTTTCATCTAACTCAAATTGTAAATCATTACATTTTGAATTAACATTCTTTCTTGTCTTTTTGTTTGATTGTTTTTTCAAAGAAGTTATGGTAGATAACAAATTTTTTTGTTGTTTTTTATGGATTGAAATTAATTCATCATAACTAACGAAATTAATATCACCAGCAAGATTTATAGAATCAGTTGATGACATGATGATGAAACAGGGTTAACGAAAATTCAATGGAAATGATAAGGGGGGTAAAGAAGGTTGATAAGGTGAGAAACAATGTAACGATTACGGAATTGTTAAAAATATTATATTTTTTCTTTTTGAAATAAATTCAAATTATTCGTAAAGAATTTCGAGACCAAAAAATCAAAAATCAAAAATCAATTGTATATGATTTAGTTAATGAAATTTATGAAATGATTTAGTCAAACTTACGATATTTTGGTGAAATCTAGTTTTAATGAACTTCGGTTTTAGTAAACTCTAGTTTCGTTTTGTATCTTTTCGTGAATGTTTTCTTGCCGATTGATTATTCGTTTTGGTTTATAGGCACGAATCAATGATAAGAGAATAGAATGAAGACGGATAATATATATGGCGGGAGGTATAGTTGAATGCAATAGGGGATAAAGATACTGTGTATGCTTCGAAGTGAGGATACAATATTGTCAACGAATATGAAATTTGCAAGTTAAATGAAATAGTATATTATTTCCATTTTGGTGGTTTCTTCTGAGTTGTGGTCTGTTTCATTTTTTTTTTTAAACTTTTTTTTAATTTTTTTAATTTTTGTAAATTTCTCGAATTGTTTTACTATGTAAGATTGGGCGGCGTAATATTACTCCACTGTAGATCCGTACACCATATTGATTTTTACTCTTTTGATCCGCACACACACCCCACACAGAGAGAAAATAGGATACCTCCAGAAAACAGGACGAATGTCGCACCTGGCGCACAGCGACGCAAGTGCTGCAGCGCGCGCCATGCACACCCCCTACTACGGTGTGTTACGAGCGCGGGCTGCAGGACGTAATAATCAAGCACTGCATGAAACCAAACAACAAAAAAGAACAGAAACAGGATATATCCAGATAAGACGGAGGCCCTTATTAACTGCCCTAATGGAAATAGGTCGTGTGTGTGGCCACACAGGAATAAATCAAAACGTTAGCAAAACTTGACAAAATTAAATCAAATAAATGGTGTAAGGTGGTAAAGTGTGCGCTGCACGACCTTTCTTTTTTACTGATTTTAATTTGGCTTGGGTCCCGTTTGAGAAGGGGCGTAATGGACCATGCTATAATAGACAATTTTTGCATTATCATTTAATTTTACAGCGCCAATTTTATATATATATAAATATATAGACAATTCCTCCTTTCTAGCTTCTACTTTTATAGCATTCCAACTATCTCTATTAGTCGTATCACTTATTAGTCTGTCACTCAGTCATAACCATCCTTCAACCACTCCCCAGCATCCACTTCCAACCTTCAACCACTCCATCATTCCCAATTTCAATTTCAATTTCAAGTACAATCTCAATTTCAAGTTCAATTCCTCTTATCATATCTTCATAAACTTTTCTCTTTTTGCATAGTCCCAATTACTTGTCTTTGATGTACATTAAGTAATTCCTCCAGACATTGAATATATCTACAATTGAAAATTAAACAAACTGAAACTTATCATAATTGAACCATAGACATTTATCAAATCATCAATTTTATAAATTTCTTACTTTAATTTTTGCATTTACAATCTATTCATCTTAACTCTTTCTTTTTCTACTTGAAATTGAAATCTCTTAGCATTTATCTACAATTCACTAATTGTACATAACCTTTTTCACACATTAGACTTTTCCCATTCAAATCAAAGAAAATATCACATTTTAGAAAATTTCATTAACTTGACTTTTTTCTAGTGATAATTTTTTTTGTACCCCATATTTTAAATTTTCTATACTCATTTTATTTTGAGGTTAAGACAATCTACTAGTTATAACTTCACACGATTCTTCTTTACGCTTATTATTTCATTCTTTTTCCTTCATCCTTGCATATGATCATATAGTAACCTATATCATCCCCCCATTCCAACTCCACCAAGTCTTTACTAGCTAAAAACTCATATTTTATTTTCCAGAAAATAAAAGTTAAAAAAAAAAAAAAATTACTCGTCATATAATATAATTGCAACCAATCATCATGAATAGTTCACCCGATAATTTCCATCATATAAGGATTAATAATTCCTCGATCAAAGCTTCCAACATTAATCTACAACTAATGGAATACAAATCTCACAATCAAACCGTGAATGATTACAAACTTGATATAATAGAACATTTATTATCAATGGAACATCAAACACAACCAAACTTATCCCTTATTCAACAACAACCTGAAATCAATTTAAGAATGAGACCATTATTACTTGATTTCTTAATGGATGTTATTAATAAATTAAGATTATCTAAATCAACATTCCCATCAACAGTTAATTTAATTGATAGATATTGTTCAATTAGAATTGTTAAAAAACAACATTATCAATTATTAGGATTAACTTGTCTTTGGATAAGTTGTAAAAATTTGGATTCCAAATTTAAAATTCCATCATTAAATGATTTATGTAAAATGTGTTGTAACTGTTATGATAAAAAATTATTTTTAGAAATGGAAAATCATATTTTAAAATCATTGAATTGGTTAATTGGAGTTTCAACATTTGATTCATTTATTGATTTTTATATTAATTCAAGTCATTCACAATTTTTACTTCCAATTAAAAATAATAATAAATTATGTAATGATATTAAAATTTTATCAATTTATATTTGTGAATTAATTCAATTTTATCCAAATATTTATTTTAATTATAATTCAAGTCAAATTGCATTAACAAGTTTTATTACAAGTTTATTAATTCTTGATGTTAAAACTTTTAATTTAAATTCAATTTTAACTTCAGTTTATAATTTTACAAATGAAAAAATTTTAACTATTGATTCATTTCAATCTTGTTATAACTTATTAATTAAAATTTTAAAATGTCCTCCTCCTTCATTGAAATTAAAATATTTTAATGATGATGGTAAATATATTAATTTAATGAAAATTTTAATTAATTTTTCAAATAAAGCTATTGCAACAATTGATAAAATTATTTTATCAACTCCAAAATTTATTCCAACAACTCCAACTTCAAATAATATAAGTCCAAAATATTCTAATGATCAAGATAAAGCAATTAAATTATCTCCTTATAAAATATTCACTTCTGCATCAAATAATAATACTAGTGTTAATGACTCAACTATATTACCATCTCCAAAATTATCACCTCCTGAAAATAATAATAAAATTTTTTATAATCAATCAATTTTAAATTCTTCCAATAATAAAAGATCATTTGAAGATTTAGATTTAGAATTGAATAAACAAGATCAATCAATGAATTTAAAAAGATCAAAAAGTTTTAATTCAAGACCTGTTTTTTATATTAGTTGATTTTAATAAAAATTGAAAATTATTTATATGCTACATCAAATTTGCTAATTCTTTTCATTCACCTTATTCTTTCATCATTCATCTAACAACCCTTTCACCCCCCCCTCTTAATGATTCTTAATGATTTTTTCTAATATTCTATATATTTAGCTATAAACTTTCCTACTACTCCCTTAACCCCTCTCACTACATCTACTTAGAAAAATATATATTCAATATAATTAATTTACAATAACATATATATTAATGATTAAAATCATCAATGTAAATCTTAAAATTCGTCTAAAAATTGAACTAGAATCATAATTTTTTACATATTGCATATTGCATATATAAGTATTAAGTATTATTACACTGTTACAATTCACTGGATTTTATTTTTTACGACAGGTGATTTAATCTTGCTATTTACTAAAAATCGTATTACGAGTGAAAAAATTTTATTAATGTGACATAATTTACGTAACCAAGAATTTATTGACTGTTATCGAATATAGTAATAATTTAAATCGACGAATCGATTAGTCGACCAGTTGAACAATTGACCAATGACCAGTTGATTTTATAATTAAAATGGTTATGGTTATGATTATATTATTGTTACCAGACGTTAATCATGAATCCTGCATAAATTATTGCTAAAGAAGACAATTAAAGCTAAGAAAAATAACTCCCCCTCTAATAAAGAAATTTATAGATAAGTTTATTATCAAGTTATTACTATTTTATTTTATTTTACCTAATTCATTTCTCTTTCTGACGTCTAATTTATAAAAATCTGTATTAATATACCTTTGAATAATCTGGACACTGGGAACAATGTTGGCCTATTCATGTAGTTGCAATTATCCATTTGAAGAGTAGTGCACTTTATTCAAAAAATATAATTATTTTAAATTTATGATCTTTTTTTTTTTCTTTCTATTTTTCACATTTTTATTTAAATGATTGAAAGTCACATGAACGATGATACTAAATGACCCCTCCAAACAATAATAAAAAATCTAAGAATTCATCGGTGAATGAATATGATGGATATACCGTATCGCCAAATGATAAAATTAGTATAATCGATAAATCAAACATCGATAATGATTGGTTTTTCCATGAATTTATAACAAACAGGAAACCAACTAAAATTTTAAATAATACTCCAATTGATATTAATGATTTTAAAATTAATTCAATTGTATCTAAATTAAAATGTAATGATTCTTTAAAAATTGAAAAAAAATTTAATAATGGATTTGGATCAGGTTTGAAAAGAGAAGAAATGAAATTTAATGATATAGTTGATTTGTTCAAGAATGGTAATGATGAATATTACTTGACCACACAGTATATTGAGGAAAATGAGGAACAAAAAGAAAATGGAAATGAAGAAGAAGATGATGAAGTTAATGAAGACATTGTAGAGGGGGATGATAAAGATGACGAAGATGAGGAAGAGGAAGACGAAGATGACGATAAAGAAGAAGAAAAAGAAGAAGAAGAAGACGATGAAGAAGATGAAGAAGAAGGAGAAACACTCTTTGATAAATTTTCAGACACTTCATCGACTGGATCTATAGATATGAATGATTTACATGACGATTTTGATGATTTTGATGATGATAATGATAATAATAATGATGAATTTAATGAAAAGATTGGACTTTATAAATCAGAAATACATGAAAGAGTGAAAGAATTATTACAACCACCATTAACTAACTTGCATAACGATGCAAATTTCCCCATTAAACCATCATTCTTATCAAATTTAATACCACAACAAATCAATCTTTGGATGGGTTGTTGTAATGAAAAACAAGAACTGAACAAAAATGAATTAATTAATCAATTGAAACAAGAAAAAAACTTAACCCTTCAATCATTGGGTAAATTAATTCCAGGTAGTGGTCAATCATCAGGTTTACATCATGATCATGCAGACAATTTATATATTTTGATTAAAGGTCTCAAAAGATTCTCATTATATTCACCAAATGATTCATTAAAATTATACACCATTGGAGAAATTTACAAAATTTTTGAAAATGGGTTGATTGATTATGAAGTCAATGAATTTAGTAAAAATTGGAAACATATAAGAAATGATGGTGCTATAATAAAGAATATTATTGAATGGAAATTAGATAATGAAGATTTTTCAAATTTATCAAAACAAGAATTAATAGATTTATTGGAAATTGAAAATTCAAAAAATAATGATAGTATAAATGATAAAGATAATGAAAACAAATACGATCCACCAAATTTTTCAAAAATTCCACCTTTATTGCTTCATCTTGATGAATTGAAAGATGAATCTTTCATAAGTAAACTTAAGAAATTTAGTGATGAATTTTTCCCTGGTTTTTTACAATTAAATAAGTTAGAAGTTTGGTTGAAACCAGGAGAGATGCTTTATTTACCTTCAGGTTGGTTTCATGAAGTTACAAGTTTTGCTTATGAAGATGATACAAATTCAGATAAAGATTATAATGATTCAATTCATATGGCGATCAATTATTGGTTTATACCACCAACAGAATCAAATTTCACTAAACCATATCAGGATGATTATTGGTATGATGATTTTGACCTAACTAGTAAATCTATAGATCTAATTAAAAGTGGCGAAATTAAATTATAGTATAGTGATTTATTAATAATTTATTATGTGATTTACAAATATTTTTCTATTACCACGACCTCTCGTCAATGGGTTATAAAATGTAGGTTCAAAGGTGTAGTTCAATATACAAATTCTTTAGGATTGGTGATATCTCTTTGGTGTAAATTTCTCGTAAACACTGTCCAATGAGGAAAGCCTCCTGTCATGAAAGGTGTAGACCCGTACATCATATTTTTTAAAATTAAATATTTCACTTGATCTTGAGGTGTTTATTAAGACTACTACCTAGATATGTAAAATTGAATTCCTTTGATATGTCTTATCATCTCATGAAACTAATAAATTTATCTTTATGTGCCTGTTATAATGAAAAAGTAATTTTGTATACATTTTGTGAAAATTTTCAAAATTGTAGACTTTTTGTGCTGAATTATTAATAAGATCATGATCTCTATTAAACTACAAAGTAAGTAGGGTTAAAATGATAAGCAATCTGATTTTGATAAAATATTACAATAAAGTATATCTTGATGACGAGGGCTAGCACATTACCACCATTTGATACTTATTTAGACCTCAAATGATCTTATTTTTATATATTTTGAATTAATATTGGGTGCAAAATTTATATAAGGTGATAATATACGGGTAGTGTATATACCAGATATGATCTCCATGTCAACCTGCAAAACTGTAACCAGTAAATTCCAAAAGACAATTTCGATCACATTACACCCGAACACCAGAAAATAATCACGTGATCATGAGTAGAGGTTTTTTTCAAAGATAAGACAAATATCCAGCATATGTGGTGCACATTAGTTCTTAGCAGCCTCCTACATACTACGAACGATACAAAAAAGAAAACATACGTAAAGGTTTGTATAATCATGAAGCACACTGAGGTCGTACTGAGACTGGTAATTTGAGAAGCCCTAATACTCAGATACGCCTGGCTGACTGGCACACCGGCTTTGAGATGATTGTGCCGGTTGCGGAGATGACATCGATAGCGCATTCATATGACTCCGATTATAATTTACTGTGCATCCTAATTTTTGTTTCACATGGCTTTATCTGATGAATGTGTCTTACTTTAATTAGAGATAGCCATCCCATTTTTCATTGGCCCAAATAATTGCAAAATCAATAAAAGTGTCACTGGACACGACTTTCACACCTCGTTTTTCTATTCTTCTTTTGGATGTGATTTTTTTGATATTTTAATTTAATTTTTTTTTTTTCAGATTGATTAAATGATAATAATAAAGGCATAATTGAAATTGAAATATATTAATCTCTTGCTTCCCCTTTTTTTCTCTTTAGTTACTATACTATCCCCAAACATATATCGAAACTTATATAGTATTTGGAAAGAAGAATAAAATGTACGTAACCCACCTTGCTGTCCACTGCCATTCTGTTACTCTGCTTTGGTTGTGTTTATTGACTGTGAAATTGGAGGGATCTCACTATACTTATTAAAGGTGGAGAAAAATAAAAACAAAAAATACCAAAAAAAAAAGGTAAAAGCCCTAAGTCAAAAATATCACGTGACGCATTTACATTTCTGGTGCACGGGTTACTCGCTCGTATACACTCCGAATTATATGCAGGTTTTTGAAATTTCAAAATAAGAAACCAGTATATGCGCTCCACCTTCACCTCCTATCTTGAGTAAAAAGAACCCTGAACAACATCCATGATCTATAAAGCACTTGATAACCTTTTTTCTCCATTTCAAAGACATTTATTAACTCGTTTATTTATAGTCCTTCAAATTTTTTTCCTTTTTTTTTTATACCTTCTTTCTATCTTTTTAAGTGAAAAATCAATATATTCTTTTTTTTTATTAACTTTTTGCTTAAGTCAATTTTTATACTTCATCAAGTTATACATTCGACTTTCAAATTTGATTCGCTTTAAATCATTAATTATTAACTTAATTGAGATTCAAAATAAAAATAATCAAGACAACACATCAAAGAATTCTTTCTTATTCACTCACTTCACTTTTACCCTAATCAAAATATAATATTTAGTTATCATTATATTTTTGGAATTAGTATAAAAATCTTTCAATCTACATTTCCTTTACAATATTATTTGATTATATTGAGTTATATGATTTGTTTATTATAAAAACTGCCCCAATTTTCCCCACAACCAATTATTTATCAATAGTGATTCAAAAAATTGAGATTTATTAAGTAATTATAATATAACGAATAACCAATCACTTAATAATATGGCATTGGCAGATAGAAGACCTCTTGGTTTCCCAGTTACTTCAACTCCAGCTTCTCCAGCTTTCAGTCCATCTACTTTGAATTTATCCAAACAATCATCAAGCGAAAATGTCACTGATGTAAATGTTGATTCAGTTTCACCAACTTCAAATAACAAAATCATTAATGGTGATGATAATTTGATGCAACATGTGGACGATAACAACATCAGTAATTCTTCAATCGATGAAAACGATAAAGAAGAAAATGAATCAGATATACTCAAAGAAGAACAAGAAAATGATCATGAAAATGACCATGAAGAAGACAAAGAAAGCGATTTAAATAATAATTCAAGCTCTAGTATGAAGTCAACCATTAACAATTTAAAGGGAAAATTCGAGAATGATATCAAACCATTAACTCCTGAAAAAAGTTTAAGCCCACTGGAATTATCTCCAGTTCTGAGAAGTATCTCACCTGACTCTTTAATGAATTTAGGTGAAAATTCAATTGATAATTCAACAAAGAAATCATCATCTGCAAGTTCGAGAGATTCAACTCCATCAACAAAAGATTCATTAGATAATTCTACAACGCCAAACGCAACATCTGCAACTACTACTCTATCAACATCAGGCCCAGCTACATCATCAACAAGTGGTACCACAAAAAAACCAAAAAATACCTCAAGAGCTCCAATTGCAACTGGTATCTCAACCACAATCCCAGTCACTGGTGAAAAACCTAAACCAAGTCAAAATGGTGATCCTTCATTAGAAGATGATGTTTTATTTGCAATCTTTGTTATCTTATATGAAAGAGATGCCGAAGGAAGCGGTATGACGGTTAAACAAATTTGTGATGTACTCATTGAACAACATCCAGAAATGGCCAATTTATCAACTAAAACATCAAATTTAGTAAGTGCTAAATTAAATGCTTATGTCAAAAGAGTTGAAAAAGGTGATTCAAACTTAAAGTATGCTTTATCAAGAGATTGGGCCGATGCCTCACCTAAAAGAATGGTTTATGTTTATAGAGGACTTTTAGCTCCTGATTTTCATTTACACGTTAAAAATATAATGGAAATTCAAAAACAAGAATTATTGAAAAAACAAAAAGAATTATCCGAAAATGACTTATCATCTGATGATTATTTAAACAATGATCAAGATATGAATCTTCTTAATTCCAATACAAATAATACGCAATCTATTAATTCAAATATGATTACAAAAAATCAAATAAAATTAACAAAAAAACAACAACAACAACAAAATTCATCAATATTAAATTCTCAATCTAAACTTTCTAATGATAGTTTGGAATCAACTAAACAAGCAAGTTTATTAAAACCAAGAAGACAAACCATGTTTGACTTAGGTATTACAAAACATACATTTTTAGAAAGTCCTTTAGAAAAAGATAATTTATTTGTACCATATTCTTCAGCTCCAGTCACTGCATCATTAAATGATTTATCAAATCAAAAAAATGATAATGATGAAAATCCTACTGGAGATGATATTCAAAACAATAACAACAATGACATTAATAACAATAATAACTTTAATGATTTAAATGATACTTTCAGTTCTTCATTATCACGCTCAAATAAAAAATACTTTAGTAACAATTTAAACAATCTTGAATCAGATATGGAATATGAAGATTTTGAAGTTTTCAATGATGATGAGGAAGATGATGATCAAGACTTTTTTATTGAAAGCTTCAATAAAAGAGCAAACAATAAAAGATCAAAATCAATGTCCTACTTATCAATGAATAAAAAATCAAAAATATTAACTGCTGCTGCTGCTGCCCCAAGGGCTCCCAGAACTCCTTGTTCTCATAGTCCAGCTGCTGCTGCTGCCGCCGCTGCTTTACACGCAGCTGCATTAAAATCAATCTCAATTTCAAATTCAATTTCAAGTTCAAAAAATAATGATTCAAAATTAAATTCAAATGATAATAACAATTCGTCAAATATAAGTTCAGGTAAGCATTCAAATAAAAAATGGATGAATGTTGTTAGATCTGGATTTTTAACTCAAGATATTGGCGCACCTGAAGATATTAGTTTATCTGATTTGGATAAATTCTTTACTTAGTTTGAATTTTACTCTACGTGTGATATTTTCTTTCTTTCTTTCTATTTTTTTTTTCTTCTTTCATCTCTATATGTATCTCTTACTTATATTTCTTTCATTTTTCTTTTTGGGACTATTCTCTTCTTCTTTATTTTCTTATTCATATATTCACTCATTGATATTCGTTCAAACAAAAAAAAAAAAAGAAACACTCTTACTTCTTTCGCTTTTGGTTTAGTTTGGTTTGGTTTTTAATTTTTGGGTCCCCATTTTGCTATATTTCTCTGGCTTTCTCTAAAAAAAAAAAAAAGAAAGAATGGAAATATCATTTGCTGAATTTGCCTTTTCCCACACATTATGAAGAGTATTGTTGCCCAACATCAAAGGATACGATTTCCTTTAGAAGTACGAATCAAAGTCTTTGATGTTTAAACCTTCACTTTTCTCTTTCAAATCATCAATCATAAAATCAACAAATCCATCATGAAGAACAATTACATAAACTTGATGCCATCAAAATAAAAATGAAATGTACAAAAGGTTTTTAATCATTCTCAATAGGACAGTTCGAGTTAATCATTCATCGTCCGATCATGTATTAGTATTTAATTATATCATCTTTTTACTATTTTTATATTTATTTTTATATTCATCTTTAAGTTACTTTCTTTGTCGTTATATTTTTTTATTAATGTATATATTTTCAGTTTAATTCATTGGAAACTCTTTTTCCTTTAAAACTCTTCATCTGTATATTATATGTTTTATACCAATTTCCGCAAAGAAAACAATCCTTTTATATCATAGACCGTTTTCTTGTATATGTCATTATTCGATTGAGAAATTAGTATAAAATTAGAATTATATTATTGTCTATTAATGTACTATATTATTGTCTATTAATGTACTATATAAATAAATAAGATTTCGTAAAACACGATTTCAAGGTTCCAGCTTAAGTCATGTAATATTTTGGACCACCACCACCTTCAGGTACAGACCAATCTATATCTTGAGTTGGAACTTTGATATCACAAGTTTTACAATGTATACAGTTTTGTCCATTGATTTGAAATTTGACTCCTAATGGTTCATTTTCATCTTCAATATATTCATAAACTCCAGCAGGACAGAATCTTTGTTCAATTCCTTTATATTTTGGATATGAAATTTTCGCATGTTGTTGATAATCTTGATTTGGGATTCTCAAATGACATTGTTCATCTTCATCATGATAAGTACCAGTTCTAGAGACGGAAGTTAAAATATCAAAGGTTAATTTTCCATCAGGTTTTGGATAAGTGATAGGACTATAGTTTGATGCATCTGATGTCAATTCAGAATCTTGATGTTTATGATGTAATGTCCATGGTTCATTACCACGAGTAATCATTGTTGTTAAACCAGAATGTGCTAAACCCCCTAAGAAACCCAATGGTCCATTGAAAGAAGGACGAACATTTCTCACTTCATATAATTCATCATAAATCCATGAATTTTCAAATGATTCGGAATAACTTTTAAGTTCTATTGGATCAAATTCTTCTAAATTAGTTTCTTCATCAACAGGTTCTAAATCTTTAAGTTCATTGAAAATAGATTCTGCTGCTAAAATACCTGATTTAATTGAAGTATGAGTACCTTTTATTTTTGGAACATTCAAAAATCCGGCAGAATCTCCAATCAATATACCTCCAGGAAAATATAATTTTGGAATTGATTGCAATCCACCTTCATTAAGTGCTCTTGCTGCGTATGAAAGACATTTACCACCTTTCAAAACATTCGAATAATAAGGATGAGTCTTCATTTTTTGAAATTCTTGATATGGTGAAATATAAGGATTGGCGTAATCTAAACCAATGACTAAACCAACAGCCACCAATCCATCACCAAAATGATACATGAAACCTCCACCATATTCATCAAGGGATAATGGGAAACCCATTGAATGAGTAACATTACCTTTATCGAAATTTTCTGGTAAAACTTCCCAAACTTCTTTAATACCCAAACCATAAGTTTGAGGATCAGAATCTTTTCTTAAATTAAATTTTGAAATAGCTTTTTTAGTCAATGAACCATGACAACCTTCACCTAACATTGTTAATCTAGCATGAAATTCCATACCTCTTTCAAATGAAGATTTTGGTTCACCGGTTTTTGAAATACCCATATCTTTAGTTGCAACACCTTTAATTGCATCACCTTTTTCATTGAAAATAAGTTCACTTACCGATATGCCAGGAAATAATTCAACACCCAATTCTTCGGCTTGTTCTGATAAATATTTAACAACATTATTAAGAGAAACAATATAATTTTTATGATGATTAGTCATTTGTGGAGGTTCTGGTAATGGGAATGCATATTCATCAGTTAAAAATTTCATTGAATCTTTTTCAACCAATGTAACAATATCTGATGGTAAAGGTATACCAGATCCATCTTCATTCAAATGTTCACTATCTGGGAATAATTCTTTCAATGCATTTGGTTCAATGACTGCTCCACTAACAATGTGTGACCCAAAATCTCCTGCCTTTTCGAATACTACAACTCTCAATGATCCATCACCAAATTCATTATCGAGTTGTTTTAATTTAATGGCCGCTGACAATCCTGATGGACCACCGCCAACAATACAAACATCAATATTATCAACAGCTCTTTCCTCTGTTAATAAAGATTGATCTTCTTCTGAAAGTTGATTAAATTGAATTTCATTCCGTATTCTTGATTTTATTGAAAATTGACGTATTTGATTTGAAAAGTTGGTTTTATTTTGAAACCTAGTAAATGAACAAACTATTGGTGAAATGAATTGTTTTACCGTTGTTCGCCTAAATATAGGACGTAAATTCAATGAAGTTTTAATCATAACTATTTGATTTTTATATATACATAGGGTATTATGAACAAATTATGATACGATAAGTGGAAAAACAAAAACACTTAAGAAGTATTATGTGAATGCAAGATGAAAATAAATGACAAATAAATAAAATAGTGAAATAATTCAAACTAGAAAAACCCAATTATAAATAAAGCAACCAAATCTTTGAAGTTATAATTCAAATTTGTTGCATCACCACCAAACCGGATTGTGAAAAATGATTCATTCATCTCGAGAATAAAAAAAACAAAAAATAAAACAATAAAAAAAATTATTGATTTACAGCGGTTTCCGCACTGACGAATCAAATTATGAAGATTGTTAAGCATCAGAAGGTGATGTTTATTCAATCATCATCACGTCATGTCTATGATAGTCTATCGAGTCATAAGCAATGACGAATAACAAAATTCTAGCAGCGAACACGGATTCATGAACATGCTTGGTATATGATGGCTGCCAAAAAATGAGTAAATACTGTTACTGTTTTTGACTCGGGAAAATTCATGTCTCGCTTGCGAAATAAACATAGTTTTTTGAATTTTGATTTTTTTTTGCAGTACAAAAGTTTTGTAGTCTTTTTTGGTGTAACAAAAAAAAAAGATACTTTCATTTTCATTATATTCGTTAAATAAAAAAATAAGAAAGGGTGTAATAAGAGATGTAAAATCTAAATAATGAACATTGAATTGAAAAAAAGTCTAATAAAGAAAAGGGTGACAATGGGTGAAAGGTAATGGAAGGGAATTTAGAAAAAAAACTGAAAAGTAATCATGAAACCCAAATAGTTAAATTTCGTTCATTACTTTCTTTTTCTTCATTTAATTCATCCAACATATCAATCGCTAAAATCCAATCATCATTTGAGTCCATAACGACAAAATCTCCATCTTCATCTTTATATTTTAATTTACTTACTAAAATATCATCATCAATTTCATTACTTGATGCAATTGCTGATGAAATTTTTGAATGTAATTCATTAAATTGTATTGTAATTGGAACCAATAAATCATTTGAAATTTGAATTTTATTATATATTAGATTAATTTGAATTGGTGGTGAATTATTACCACTTCCTTGAGACAGAAATGAACTATCATTTGTTAAAGTTGTATTACTTGTATTATTGAATGAATTAGTTGAACCTCTTGAAACTGATGTAGATGGGTTTTCACTTATTGATTTTGATCTTGATTGTTTCATCATACTATAAGTTGATGATGATGAATGATGACGATGATATGAACCATTTGATGATCTAAATGAGATTGGATCATTATAAACACCATTATTATTACTATTACTACTATTTCCTGTACTTATGTTATTGAAACCTGGATTACTTGTTGGAGTAGTAAGAGGATTTGATGATGGTGAAATATTTTGATAAGCTGCAGTTACATCAAAACCTGATTCATTTGTTGATAAAGAAACATGAGAATCTCTTAATTTTTTATGAATTTGATTATTCATTTCATTTGTTTTTAAATTTCTTAAACAATTTTCCCATTGATTTCGACTTTCTTCAGTTCTATATCTTAATGTAAATGATCCACTTTCTTTTTTACCTGACCAAGCTATAACCAATGTATAACCATTATTATTTGATGATGATATATTATAAATTTCAGAGATATAAACTCTTCCCTTTAATTCTAATTGAGTTTTATCTTTTGCAGAATTAAGTGATTCTAATAAATTTGCCGTAGATGAACTAACTGATGCAGATGACTTCTTTCTAGTTGATAAAAGTTCACGTTTTTTCTTTTCTTTATTTTTATTTAAATCATTTTTATTATCACCATTTAAATTTGTTTCAATAAAGAAAAAAATGATTCTTTCAAATAAATATGCAACATATTCTTTTTCATTTTCTGCATCTTTGACTCCAACTATACCATGATATAATAATTCTCCTTGATCTTTTAAATTAAATCCTCTCCAATTACTAACTCTTTCAACTAAACTTTGTAAATATCCAACATTTTCAGCTCTTCTTTGAGCTTCATTAACACGATTTGCAACTTCTTTCATTGATTGATTTGCCATAACTAATTCATTTGAAATGGTATCATTTGAATTAACTAAAATTTCTGGAGAATTTTTAATTAATTCTTTTAATAATAAAGGATATTTACATAATCTTTGAATTGGTTTAATTATATAAGATTGTAATTCAAAACCTGGATCTAATAAAGTTGAAGATTTTTTTAAATTTTGAAATTCTTTATTAATTAAATCAATTGCTGATAATTGACCAATTGTCCAAGGTTCATAAGCAGAAAATGGACCACTTGCAGCATGAATGAAAACTGAACCAATTCTTTGATATTTTGTTGGAATATTAACATTACATTCAAGACCATTAAGAAATCTTCTTTGAAAATCAATAATTTCATTTAAATTTGGAAATAATATATGAATTTGTTCATTTGAAATTAATTCAGCATCTAATAATTCATTTTTATATAATAAAAGTAATTCTAAATCTTGAACATACTTTCTTTCAGTTTCAACAATTTCTTTGAAAACTTTCGATCTATCATCAGTTATTACCAATTCACCTAATTGAGGTATTGGATTTGAATTATCAGATTCTGATGGAGTTACATCAGAAGGATCTTTATTTAAATTTAATAATTTATATATGACTTTAATTATTTTAATTAAATCATGAGTATTATCTGAAAAAACATTTGAAATTGTAAACATTAAATCATCATCAAAATCAAGATGAGTTTTAACAGCAATTAAAAAATCATAAACTGATTTTTTACAAACCCTTAAATCATCACTTGCTACTATTGGAATTTCATAATTCAGATAAATTGAATTAAATATAAGACAAAGTGGAGCACCTTGTTGAAATAATTTCCATAATTGAGTTACTGGATCACCACTCTTATTTGCTGGTAATATACCTGCAGTAAATGTAAGCATAGTATTATTTATACCACCATTATTTATTGAATGATGAGGAGAATTTGACAGAGTATCGGAATGGATTGAAAAACCAGCAGAGCTTACCAGAGATCTGTATTCATTGGCAAATCCTTCATTTGCTTGAGCCTTTGATTGTTGAGATAATGCAAGGGATTGTTGTTCAGCACAATCTTCAGCTGAAATAAATGCAGAAGATAAAAAGGGTTCCATACCTTCAATTTTTGATAATTTTTCTTTTAATGTTACACATTGATAATATAAATGTTCTTCAGCGGATGACAAACGATTAAAATTTAGATTCATAGCTTGTAAAGGACCCAGAGCTACTCTGGTAATATTGGTTGAGACGGAATTAAGTGATCCACTTGAAGCAGTTGAAAACGAACGGAATGGAGGATGAGGTTGCAGAGATTCCATATTATATTATTAGTATTTATTTATATTGAGATAGAATGATAATTTGAATTGATTTTAAAAGAGTGATCAACCAAATGAAATGATGAATGGGTAATTATATTTACAATACTTGATTAGCAAGAATAGGAATTGAGAAGGTGATAAGATGAATATATCGATAAATTTTGTGTAGTTGACAATAATGATATTGGGAAATGAAGGAGAGAAGCAGGAAAAAAAAAGTAGTAGTTTTAGAATCCACACTTTAATGAAACTCGAGTAGAGAAAGTAATGAAATGAAACGAAGATACAATCGAGTATAGTAATAACCAATCAATATATTGTGGAGATGAAAAGGAATTATCGATAATTGAGATTATGAATTGAAGTTTGGTTAAGAATGGGGGGAGGGCTTGATAGTGGTAGTGGTAGATGGTGGTGGTGGTATTGAATGATGATTCAGATGTAATTGGGGTAAGGAGGTTTAATAAAGGTTTCGAGACTTTGTAAGAAAAGAAAAAGAAAAAAACGTAAAACTGAAAAAACCGAAAAAAAATGTATAATAAAAGAAATCAACGAGAGTAGATCAATTCAGTTTATGGAAAATGGGTGTCAAGGAGAGAATGAGAATGAGAATGAGAATGAGAATGAGGAGGAGGAGGAGGATTTAGATTCATCAACAAGCGAAAGAAAACAAGAATAACCAATTAACAACACAAAGTGAGAGAATAAAGAGTGAAAATAAATTTAGAAAATCAAAAAAAAAAAAAATAATAAATAATCGAAAGAAAAAAAAATCAATAAAAAATAAAAAATAAAAAATAAAAAATAAAAAAAGTGCCAAAAACGAATTAAAATGTGGAAAGTTTAAATGCTAAAAAAGGACAACAACAGCAGAAACAGACAAATACCACACCAAACTTGACCAGTCGATGTTGTGATAAAGTGTGTTATCAATGTAGCAGGAGGACAACAACATCAACAAGAAGTCGTCGAGAACGATGGATTGTGTAGGTTGACAGAATCAGAGAGATAGAATCAGAGAGACAGATACAGAAAACACTATGCACCTGGCGGTTAATTCAAAATTGGGTTAAATTAAAAGCTGTGAGTTAGTAAGTATTTGTTTTGGAATGATACAACTACATCATTGACATCGAAGTAAGAGCGTTGATGGTAATAATAGTATTAGTACCTTCCGAGAACGAGCATATACACTCTCGTTTGTTGGAGTGTGGTTGATTGTGGTCGTTGGTCAAACTGGTTATGATAAAGAGAAGAGTAGAAGTAGTGAAAAACCACACCAAACCAGAAATTACAGCGAAAAACCCACTGGAAAAAGGCAGTCGATTACAGCGGTTATAGGTCAAAATGCTGATGTATCACAATTTCGGACACCGCGACATTTGTCTTTGTGCTCCCAACGAGGAAGGCACCGCGACATTGTCGTCTCCTTTTCTCCTTTTGACACCAGAATTACGAGTGCCATATGGTATAGGATGATATGGGATGGTATGATATAATATAATGTAGTATATGATGGTATAGTATAGTATCTGATGGTATATTATAGTATGTATAATATAGTATGTATAGTGTAGGTATTATAGTGTGGTTATTACAGAATAGCCCGTCTAGTATGTATATGGTTGCCAATCTTGTGTATGCTGCATTCTTATTTACTGCTAATATTCGTAACACCACTATTCTATCATTTATATTCTCTTCATTTCCAAGTATATACTGATATCATCATCAATGTGGCTTGCCTTATCATATTGCTATTTTGTACCTTGTGAAATTAAATGACATGAAATATGCCTCTTATCTATTTACAATGAACGAATTTCAATTGGTTGTCTGTGATACTTCATTTCTATTTTATACCCTTTCAAATTTACACCTTTCTATTTATACATGTATATACACATTATTACGTATATACCGTCAATCAATACTTAATTACAAGCTTTTCTTATATTGCTTATGTCCTTCTTCTATTCTCTTCATTTATTGTCTTGTACCTAATGACATTGTACGTCCATTATCGCTGGTAAATATAAAGGCAGTTTTACTTGGGAACCATTTTATTTGTGGTAATACAAGACTACCACTCATACTATTTGGTATTTCATGAACTTCTTCTGTTGATTCATAATCAAAGATTCTAATATTAGATCCACTATCATATGCAACTGCTAAATATGTTCCATCTCTACTAATATCAATATATGATATCGCTTCATCAATGGATGTTATCACTCGATTATTTATCATTGTTTTCGTACTCCATATTGATACAACTCCTTCATTCGATCCTACAGCAAAATATATTCCTCTTGGATTAAGTGAAAGACAAGTAGCCGATGATCTATGTCCTCGAAGTGTATGATGATGAGTCACTTCTAATTTATTATTATTATTATTCTCATTATTGTCATCATTATCATTATCATTAGTATTATCATTTCCTTCTTCTTTCTTTTCTTCAACTCTATATAATGGTAAATTCCCATTATGTAATGCACACAAAAAATATGAATGTCCTTCATTAAACCATGAAAAATCATATATATGTTCATTCACTTTAACTTCTCCAATTTTATCATAATTGTTATTAACTGAATAAAATGTAATCGTTGAATCTCTATCAACAACACTAAGAACTTCTCCATCATATGAATATTCAACAATTTGTGATATTATATCTCCTCCTCCATTCTTACTAACTTTGATTTCTTTGTCAAGTAATCCATTACATCTCCATATTTTAACCAATTCATCTCTTCCTACTGATGCAAATGTAAATTCTGTTCTTGGATTCCATGATATTCTTTCAACCGCTTTTAAATGGGGGTTTTCAATTATTATTGGATCAACCAATTTATCAGGATAACATTTCCAAATTCTAATTGATTTATCCGTTCTTGTATTAATCACTCGTGTCCCCGTTTGATTTATTGTTAAACAAATAATTTCTGATATTTGTGAACTTATTGGACTATCATGAAAAGCAGTTGATGAAAAATTTTTGAAAAAAGTTTTATTATTCGAGGAATTGCTTACACTTGCCATTTTATGAATCACCGCTGTTATGTTTTTTCAAATAGAATTATTCAATTCTTTTAAATGTTCTTTCAATGAACTTATCTTTTTGGTTTTATATATACAATTGTCGTGATTATTTATTTATTTTTTTTTTTTTTTTTTTTATATTATATTGTTATTTTGATTGATACGGCCACGTTAAATTTTCAGACTTCCAAAATCAGCGAGCTATCATATCGATACAACTTGAATTTGATTATCTTGATATTGATACACATATATATATATAAATTTGATATATTACTTTCAGAATCGATTCCTATACCATAAAGAATTGACTGATATCTCGAATATATAATGTCATCAAGGCCAAAGTTAATATCAATCGATGCATTTTCCAAAACAGTGGAAGATGCTAAAATCAAAACTGCATCAGGTGGAATTATAACATTGATTTGTGGATTAATAGTATTACTTTTGATTCGTAATGAATACGTTGACTATACTTCAATAATAACAAGACCAGAATTGGTTGTGGATAGAGATATTAATAAAAAATTAGATATAAATCTAGATATTTCATTCCCCAATATTCCTTGTGATGTAATTACATTGGATATTTTAGATGAAAGTGGTGATTTACAATTAAATATTTTAAAATCTGGTTTTCAAAAATATAGAATTATTGATGATAAATCAAAAACTGAAATTTTAGATGATTCAAATGAAGTCTTATCAAATGATGTTTCATTGGAAGTAAAAGCAAAAGGTTTAAATGAAGGTGAATCAGGTGAATGTGGTTCTTGTTATGGCGCTTTAGCTCAAGATAAAAATCAATATTGTTGTAATGATTGTGATACTGTTAGATTAGCATATGCAGAAAAATTATGGGGATTTTTCGATGGTGAAAATATTCAACAATGTGAATCAGAAGGTTATGTTAAAAAAATTACTGAAAAAATTAATAATAATGAAGGTTGTAGAGTTAAAGGTACTGCTCAAATTAATAGAATTTCAGGTGATTTACATTTCGCTCCTGGTGCTTCATTTACCGCTCCTGGTTCTCATGTTCATGATTTATCTTTATATAATAAATACCCTGAAAAATTTAATTTTGATCATACTATAAATCATCTTTCATTTGGTCCAGACCCTCATTTTAATGATAGATTAATTCAACAAGAGCAATCAACTCATCCTTTAGATAATACTCACTTAATTCTTGGTGGTAAACATTATCTTGCTACTTATTATTTAAAAGTCGTTGCAACTCGTTTTGAATATATTGAAAATAATTATCAACCTTTGGAAACAAATCAATTTTCAGTAATCAGTCATCATAGACCATTGGTTGGTGGTAAAGATGAAGATCATCAACATACCCTTCATGCAAGAGGTGGATATCCCGGTGTTTTCTTTCGTTTTGATATTTCTCCTCTCAAAATTATTAATCGTGAACAATATGCCAAATCTTGGTCAGGATTTATTTTAGGGGTTATAAGTTCAATTGCAGGTGTATTGATTGTTGGTGCGTTATTAGATAGATCAGTTTGGGCTGCTGAAAAGGCAATGAAGGGTAAAAAAGATTTGTAAATCAAATCGTACTTATAAATACATATTCTCTTCACTCGTATATATAATAATATACTTCAAAATATAAAAATTAAAAATTATAAATTAAAATATAAAAATTGAAAATTAAAATTTAGATGTTTGTTTATTTTATTATTTATTTCAAATAAATTTCTATTCTATGTACAATATAATCAATTCATTCATGAAAGTAAGTTAGTTGGTTCATCAAAATTAAACATCACTTAATAAATGTTTAATATCTTCATAATATTCTTTATTCAAATAATCTTTTAATTCGTCTTTAGTTAACCACAAATGTTTTAATAAAGAATCTTGAGACTTGAAATCTCCCGATAATATATGAGATTTAATTATAAATTCTTTAGATTTTTCGGACTTGTCATATAAATGACATGGAGTTTTTGAAACATTAAAATAATTGATTGATTCACCTCCAATTTTATATAATCCTTCTTCTGCTAATTGATGTAATGGTTTTAAAGTTTCACTTGATGTCTCGGAAAAATTTGGTAATATCCATTCTGCTTTACTTTCATTTGATTTATTTATGATCAAGTATAAGGTTCGACTTAATTTTCTTTCTAAACTTGATAAATCTCCTGATTCATCGGCTTTTGTTGTTCTTGAATTTGGGATAATTTTACGTGATAAATTATCTGTGGCTTCAACTTCAATATCTTCCTTTCCACCTTCAACAGCTTCTTTATAAGTCTTAGGTAAAATAATTTCTTGTTTGAATCTTCTATCTCTTTGATGTCTGATTTCGGGTCTACCATTAGGATACTCAAGGTTTGGATTGTTGAAAACTGGTGCTTTATTCAATTCCCTATACCTCTGCTCAGAGATGGTACCAGGTCTATAGTAGTACCACTTTGGAAAAGTCCACATCAATCTTTTCCACAATTCATTCTGATATTTATAATATTTATTTTCAAAGCTTGGTAAATCAGCTGTTATGATAGGATTTCTTGATAATAATAGTGTGGCAGAGATTATAGGAGCTGGCGCACTAGCAGCTTGTGAAGAATAAGCTCTAATGAAAGATCTATTCAACATCATATCAGTGTAGTTGTGACTTCGTAATAGCTGTTTTATATTCTTATTTATTCAATCAGTTTTATACATTGGTAAATTTTCACTAAAACCAACCAAAAAAAAAAAAAATAAAAAAAAAAAAAACAGAGGCATAGAAATGTGAGTGTTTCCGGGTAACTTACACGTCCGACCACAGAAAAACTATATAAAGAGAAGAGTTTCCAGTTTTTTTTTAATTGACTAAGCGTATATAATTTTATCATAAAACAATCCATCAAACTCAAAACAAAAAAAACCAAGGATTTTTCGTGCATAAAAACTATTTTAGTATTTGAAGTAAATTATCTGAAATAAATTAAAGTAAAATTAAAAATATATACTCCAAAACATATAAATTAGTAAATTACTCATATATTGAATTGTAAACAATCGTGAATTTTAGTTTTTTATTTAGTTAGTATTAAAACGAAAAAAAAAGACGTTATATCATTGCTGAACTATCATAAAATCTCGTCATACTAATCAATACTTTTTGTATATTAATCCTTTACATTTGTGTCTGATCGAACTTGTATCGAAGCACAAAGGTTAAATAAACTATAAGTAAGCTAGTATTTCGCATTGAAAATTCTAAATACATCAAGGTACTCTCCAAGACTCTAAAGAAAAATTTCAAGGAAAATTGTAAGTCAATTTGTAATTTCGTGGCAATACAATATAAATAAAAAAAAAAAAATTGAAATTAATATAAAAATTAGAAGCAATGTCCGCAACCGAACAATTTGATTCCATTTTAAAAGAATTACCTACTTTGAAAGCACCTGGTGTTTCGGGTTCTCGTATAAAAAAGTTAACTGATCTTGCTGTTAAGAACGTAAATGATGAATCTCAACTTATCACTTTATTATATTCTAATTGTAAAGCAACACCATCATCTCATAAATTAGGAACCTTGTATGTCGTTGATTCCATTGTTAGAATCTATATGGATGAAGCGAAAAAACAGAATCAAGAAATTGATTCTTCTAGTCCTGATGGAACTTACGCTGCTGGTGTTTATAAAATTAGTGAGTTAATTGAATCATTAGTTGATGATGCATTGGAATTACTGATCAGTAAATCTCAGAATACTAAAATTAGTAAATTAGTAGACATTTGGGAAAGAGCAGAAACTTTCAAACCGGAAATTCTTCAAGCAATTAGATCAAAACATTTTACTTCAACGACTCCACCTGGTACCCCACCAAGAACTCAAGCTGAAATTGCAAAATTACATGCTGCAACATCATCAACCGAAAACTCTTCAAATTCAGCTCCAACAAATAACAGTTCTTCTAATACCAATGATTCTGGTAGTATCTTACTGGCATTAGCTTCATTGGCAAAACAGTCCAATTCTAATAGTAATACTCCAACTACTACATCTGCTCAACCTGTTTCTGCTCCAAGCCAACAAAATAATGCAAGCAACATTTTATCACAATTGTCAGCATTGGCTGGCAATAATAGCGTAGCTCAACAGCAACCTACGGTCCCTGCTATTCCACAAGCTCAACAGCCGCCTCAACCTCCAATGCCTTTACCTGGTGCTCCAAACGAACAGTATATTTTCAATATGTTACAACAGATGCAAAATGGAGGAGTTCCACAAATGCCTCCACAAATGCCTCTTCAACAACCTCAACAACCGAGACAACAACAACAAATGAATGGTTATCAAAGTGACAGACGTACTGGTCGTGATGACAGAAACTCGAATTCGGGATATTCTAGAAGAAACAGATCAAGATCACCTCCTCGTTTCGGTCAAAATGCGAGAGGAATGAATTCACCTCCCTCATTCAATCAACAAGGTTTCCCAGGTCAACCTCAACAACCTCAACTTCAACCTCAACAGCAACCAGGTCTTCCCCTGGGATTTGTACCGCCAAATGCTATGGGTGGTGAAATGAATTTACCGGGTACTCCGCATTATCGTCCTCGTAATGTTGGGTTCGACCAAAGTTTACCTCAAGGTTCATTCAAAGTCTTATCAAGAACTCTTTTTATCGGTGGTGTACCTCGTGGTATGGATGAAAAAGAATTGGCTTCTGTCTTGAGACCTTATGCAGAAGTTCAATCGGTGATTTTAAATAGTGAAAGAAAACACGCATTCGTTAAAGTTTACTCGAGAAGAGAAGCTGAGCAAGTCATCACATCTTTTAATAAAGACAATTCACTTCCTTTGAGAACACGTTGGGGGGTTGGTTTCGGACCAAGAGATTGTTGTAATTATCAACATGGTATCTCAATCATTCCAATTTCAAGACTTACCGATGCTGATAAATCTTGGGTGGTTCAAGCTCAATGGGGTGGTACAGGTGGTCAACCATTGTCAAGTGGTATGGTAATTGATGAACCAGATATTGAAATTGGTGCCGGTATCTCTTCAAAAGCCATGTCCAAGAAAATGCCAACCAATTCTGCAAGAAATGGACCAAAATCAAATAGACCCGGTGAACCTGATGAAGAGTACGTTAAAACGACATTGATTCCACAACAACCAACAGTTGCACCTTCGATGTCTCATGGTGCACAACCCGACTTCACAACATATACTCAATCATCAGTCAATCCTTTAAGTGGGTTATTTGCCAATAATAATGATAGTTCAAATTCTGGACTTCAATCACAAAACTTTGGTCCTGATGGCGGAAATCCAAACTTAAGTGCTCAATTAGCCAACTTCTTTCAAAACGGAGGTCAACAATAAACAAAATGTACAATAGAAAACCAAAATTAGCTAATTTATTTCTCTTCAAAATATAGTATATAATACAAAACATTATTTTATAATTACGTAGTAGAAAGCGTCAATTTACTTAATCGCGGTGTTGTTCACGAATTATCTATCCTTCACCTAAATAAACGGCAAATTATTTTTATTCAAATACAGTTTGATATATACAGAGAGATGCTAGATATGGTAAATTAAGTTCGAGAGTTTAGACTTCTGCAGGAACTGGAGCAGGGTCATTTATGACATCTTTTCTATCATTCGATGGCGATTTTATAACGGTGTTTGACAACCTTTTGGCTTTATTAATGGATTCACCTTTTACGAGTTTTTCCATTTCATCTCTTGTTAAGGTTTCATATTCTAATAAACCTTCAGCTAACCTTTGTAATTCGACTTTTTTAGCCAGTAATAAATCTCTTGTTCTATTTTCGGATTTGATCAAATAATCTCTTACTTCATTATCCGCCATGTCTCTTATTTTGGAGGACCATGATTCCCAATTATCGCTTAACCTAACCGGACCAATTTTGTCACTCATACCATATGAAGTAACCATTGCTCTTGCAACACTGGTAGCATTAGCTAAATCCGATGAGCAACCACTTGTAACGTTTTCAGGACCATGTATCATTTCTTCTGCTATTTTACCACCCATACAAACATCTAATCTTGCAAAGCATTCTTTTTTGGTCATATCAACTTTATCCATTTCAGGTAATTGAAAAGTAACACCTAAAGCTCTTCCTCTTGGCAAAATAGTAGCTTTATACAATGGAGTAGCTGCTGGAGAAAACATAGCCATAATGGCATGTCCAGCTTCATGATAAGCAGTATTCTTTCTGGCTTCTTCGGTGATAACCATCTTTTCCTTTGCAGCACCCATTAAAATTTTATCTTTAGCCCATTCAAAATGATTCATATCTACAGCAAGAGCGGATAATTGAGAAGCATGAACGGCAGCTTGATTAACTAAGTTCATCAACTCAGCACCTGATAATCCAGGTGTACCTCTTGCAATGATTGATGGATCAACATCTTGTGCAGTCTCAACATTTTGCATGTGATGTTTTAAGATGTCAACACGACCTCTAACATCGGGTAATTCAACATTAACTTCTTTGTCGAATCTACCAGGTCTAGTCAAAGCTTTATCTAAAGATTCTGGGAAATTAGTTGCACCGATAATGATAATACCTTGAGATTGAGAAAATCCATCTAACTCAACCAATAATTGATTTAAAGTTTGCTTAGCATAAGCTTGATCCTTTGGATTACGTTTACCACCAATAGCATCTAATTCATCGATAAATATGATTGCAGGTGATTTATCACGAGCTTGATTAAACAATTCTCTGATTCTTTTAGCACCAACCCCAACGTATAATTCATCAAATTCAGATCCGGACATGAAGAAGAATGGAACACCTGCTTCACCGGCCGTGGCTCTTGCTAATAATGTTTTACCTGTTCCGGGTGGACCAGTTAATAAAACACCCTTTGGTAATTTACCACCCAAGCCAGTGAAACGAGATGGATCTTTCAAAAAGTCAACGATTTCTTCCAATTCAGCTCTTGCTTCGTCACAACCACAAACGTCCTTAAATCTGACTGTAGATTGAGTAACGTCAACAGATTTATCAGCAACCTCACTTTGTTTGAAGATAGTACCATTTTCGATCAAGTAATTGAAACCCGTAGTAGCTCCATATGCTATTAAAGCTACTGGAATCAACCATTTGAGCCATTTTGAAATAATGCTCCAAAATGACTCTGAAACAATAACATGAACTGGCTCATATTTTGAACCAAATCCATGAGGTAATGCGGAATTCTGAGCATTATTTACACCAGATGCACTTTGAGTTGATAAGGCTCTAGCTACTTGTTCAGCCTTGCCTTTTTTGCCGATTTTATGTAAAGCATCGATATAAAGTTGAGTGGTTTCAGGTGATGATGCAATACCCGGAGTTTCATAACGTTGAACAACTATATGGGGATAATTATTTGCTAACAAAGAAGCATAAAAGTCTGCTTGAGCTTTGGTATCGTGGAGATCACTATTGGCTAATTGTTCTTGAGTTTGTAACAAACTTATCGTGTAGTTTGAGACCGATCTGACAGGTTTGATTAATATTGACCTTCTTAAACCAATATATGCAGCCCGATTAACCGAAACGGACGATAATGGGACGTACCCTTTCGTTATAACTCTCGGTAATATTCTAGATAGGCTATACATATCGAGCTCCTTAGTAGCGATAAGTGGATAAATAACTATAATCAACAGTCGATAGTTGAAGAATTAGTTATTGTGAGATTTGTCAAAGATGAAAATGAAACTCAACTTATGTTTTGTATTTCGAATCTGCCAGAAGGTTTTTTTTCTTTCTCGTGAGTGTTGATAATAGAATAGAAAAAAAGTGTGCGAGCAATTTACTTGTGGCAAATTTGCACTCATAATCATTAACTATGGACTTAGATACATAATGCGAAATTTAGAGACAAAGCGAGAGAGCTATACAAATATTTCGAGATATGAATAGAAATTCATCTCAGATCAAAAGCCCGTGATTTTTAAATCATCGTAGGTATCTGTACTGGATATCTGTAAGCCATGTTCGTTTGCCAAATGTAATAAACAAATGAAAAAAAAACTAGTAGAAAGATCTTTTCTTTCTTCTGTTTGGTATGTCTTACCAATAGATGTAATTACTTCACCAAAATTTTTCTCAGTTTTGATCTCAGGAATTTCATCTTCATGGTTTTCATTTTCATCATGGTTTTCATTCTCATCATGGTTTTCATTCTCATCATGGTTTTCATTCTCATCATGGTTTTCGTCTTTCTTATCTTGTTTTTGTAATATCGGTTCATTTGCTTGGTCTTCACTTTGCGCCCCCGATTTTCTAATATTATTCCATAGATTGTCTTTCAACAACCTTATATCAACTCTCTTAGCAACTCTTGAAAAATTTACGTATTCAGATCTTACTTTTTTACCTCCTTTGATCAATTGAGTGCTACCTGTAGCCTCTTCTTGTTTTATTTCATCACTTTCAGCTCCTTCACCTAATGCATCATTGAAATCAATTCCTCCGAAATCATCATTATCATAATCTTCATATTCTGCTTGCTGGAATGAAGCAGCTAGTAATTCTTGTTGCTTTCTTTCTTCTTCCTCCTTTTCATATTGTTTAGCAAAGAAGATTTCGTCTGTGAGAGTTTGGTTCTTTTCTTCTTCTTCTGATTGTAGTTGTTTCGTCCTTTTGATGACATGTGATATCGATATGTGTGATTTGATGAATAGGTTAGTTAATCGTTTCGAGTTAAATTGGATATCTAGGGGTAATAAAAACCTAGTTTTACTAATACGATCTTCTACCTTTACCATAATGGCTTGACTGTTTTTGGGCCTTTCAAATATATCCCCGTGATCTTCATCTTCTGCTTCAGCAAAATTCACAACTACACCGTCTTTCTTTGTCCTTTTCTTGATTGAGTTCTGAATGGTCCCTGTCGCCGTTATAATATTATTTTCATCAGTATTCGAGTTAATGGTATCTAATTGTTGTATATTCTTCGACTTTTTCAATGCACTAACTTTCCAATGTTCTGGACCTCTCCAATTTGTCTTCATCTTTTCATCAAAATAAGCCATGAGGTCTCGATCTAGGACTTTGGTAGTAGTTAATTCTTCATCTTCATTAACAATAACAAACAAATCTGCAATACCATCATACATATTGAGACTATTATTGTTATTTGAGATTTCATTGTTTTCGTTATTGTCAACTTCACCCATAAATGCAGGAGCATCAAAGTTATCATCATCATAATTATTCGCTTCAAAGTCCTCGTCTTCACCAACTTGAGATTCAAGTTCAATATCTGGTTTTTGGCTTTCTTCCTCAGAATTGAATTTTTGATTGACACCGCTTAGTAGTGATTTAGCTTTATTCACATCACTCAAAACAACCTTTAATTCTTTAAGAGAAGGACATATCTCAACTTCACCAAGATCTTCTGAATCTTTGAATACGAACTTTTTCAAATTTGATATATCCAAGTCTGGCTCATCTATAACCATATTGTTTTCATGTTCGAAACCACTTACATGTTTTTCTTTTTCAGGTTTCTCTTTCTCTTCGTCTTCATCTGCATCTTCATTCTCAGATTCCTCTGGTAATTCTGATAGTATATCTCCCTTTTCTTTCAGCAGTTGATTTGTGGTCGCGTCGAATATAACTCTTCCAGTTGAGTCAATGCTCAATGTGTTGAGAAGCAAACTTTTTGCTCCCCCTTCGTCAAACTCAGCTAAAGCTTTTTTGAATAAAGGATCAATAGCTAATTCTTGATCTAACTTTTTAATTTTGATTGCTTCGAACGGCACTAAGGTTGATTCAAGAACTCTATTAACTCTTCTTTTTTTCTTACCATTTTCATTAAGATCATCACTTTGTGAAGTATCAGCATCATCTTTTGGCTCACCATTTTCATCCAATTCAACGTCAGAGTCGTGGTTCTGCTGTGATTTTTTAGTTGCTAGACCACTCAATAGTTTACCAGTCTCAGAAGCTACCGATTCAATTCTACTCAGGTAAATCTTGACACATCCATCTAAAGTGGCCGATGCTCTTTGAAAATTAATATCTTGACCATCTTTTATAACATTCAAATCATGAAAGTAATCAATTAAAGCGAATTGCCATGAATTTTTTGATGTGATTTTATTATCAGTTGAAAGTTTGATCCATTCTTCAAAATTTGATAAAATGGTGTTTTTATTTTCATCAAAATGTATAGCATCGTCTAAAAATGAATCATCTGGTCCTTCGGCAAAAAGATCACCACGATTTAGGTGCTGATTTCCTGATGGATGTCTTTTTGATTTGGATACAACTCTTCCTGATATAGCTCTTCCTCTAGTTGAAAGGTCTTGTATGGAACTCACCCGATTTGTTATTTTATTTGAATTGTTAGGATTATTTAGCTTATTTGAATGATTATTCAGCTTGACTCGCTTCTTAGGCAATATCTGAGGCATCATATTTATATAATTTCACGTAAAATTAAACCTATATATATATATATATATATATATCGTAGTGTCTTATAGACTAATATTAATTATGTTTATTTTGTTTTGTTTACATAAATCGATACATTGATTTTGTGACACAAAAATTTAAAGGTTGCAATTTCAAGAGCATTGTACACTACAATGATGAAGATGTAAAATACGATTTGACTTTTGATTTATTATACTATTATTACATGAAGATGTTATATATATATATAGATAGAAAAATGTATATATGACTATGCTGATTCTACTTTCTACCGCTTCCACCCTTTTTCTTGAAGGTTCGTTTACCTTTATTATTGATTCTATCGATGTCGTTTTGAGATATAACTAAACCATTTCTAGTAGATCTACCGACTGCGTTAATCTTAAGTCCCTTTTGTCTGTGCTTCTTTTCTACTTTATTACCAGTTCCTAAACGATCACTTGACGACGTTGAACCTTTACCTTGATTAAGGTCCCTGAAATCTCCTTTCTTGACTTTAGACAAGATAATACCTGCATCTTTAGCTTCTTGTTCGTATTGAGCAACCTTACGCTCATTGCTTTTTATCATTCCTTTCCTCATATTCATTGGCATCTTTTCCAATGTTTTAGGTAAGCCACCAGTTGATGAACTATTCGCTGCAAGACTTCTGATACGTGAATCTAAAGCTCTTCTTCTAGCTTTCCCGGTCGGATCTTCATAATCAATGGTTTGCAATGTAAGGTCAGCTCCCGAATAATCAAGTTGATTAGCTAATATATGCGACTCTTTTAACAATCTTTGTAACTTTAAATCATTTTCAAGATTTTCATCATCTTCCTTAGCTGCTTTTGCTTGTTGTTTTTTAGTCATTTTAGATAATTCCTGTTCCTTTTTGGCCATTTCTGCTAATGTTGGGGCCCTACCTGATCTTACGATTTTTCTTTCTGCATTTGTGATGGAAGGTGGTGGGGTTGAAAAGGAATCATTTATTTTAATAACTTTAGGCTTAACTTCTTGCTCTGATTCTTCATCATCTTCCTCTTCGTCCGAGCTCAGGGAGGCATTGGAGCCAAATCCAGAAAAGTCATCTTCGTCATCGCTATCTTTGGTTAAGTGATTGGGAATGTTATCCTCTTCGCTATCACTATCTTCCTCATCGCAGTCCTTGTCTTGGGCTTTTGATTTATCTTTGTAGCCCATATCCTCTATAGACCCAAATTGGGCTTCAAAATTTCTTCTTTGAATTTCTAGAGCTTTCATATAGTCATCATCATTACTCATTATTAAATATAATTTGTTACAGATTCAAGAGACTGATAAAATTAACATCAATAATAATCCAAAATAAAAAAAAAAAAACAAAAAAAAAAAGATTTAGATTTTTTTATCGCGGAGTTCTCAAAGAAAAGTAATGTGTATATCAATTTGCATAATCGAATAAAATATCAAATACGTAAATCTAGTTATACTAGAGATGACTAAATTTAGAGGTTGCATAGACATTCACTCAGGCCAAGTCAAACAAATCGTTGGAGGAACTCTCAAACATGATGATACCAACGAATTGAAAGATAAATCCACAACTACTGAAAACTTCGTTTCAACGAAACCATCCTCATACTATGCTAATTTATATCAACAATTTGACATAAAGGGCTGTCATGTAATTAAACTAGGAACCAACGCTGCAAATGATGAAGCAGCTAAACTTGCTTGTGAAAGCTGGCCGAATAACTTGCAGGTTGGTGGAGGAATAACGAATGAAAATGCGTTAGAGTGGATAAATGTACATAAAGCATCACATGTTATACTAACAAGTTGGTTATTCAAAGATTCTAAAAACGAAAAAGGCGAAAACGAAAAAGTTTTCGATTGGGATAGGTTGAAAGAGGTATGTAAACTAATTGGTAAAGACAAGCTAATTGTTGACTTGAGTTGTCGTGAAATCCAAAAAGTCGACGGAACAGCCGAATGGGTAGTTGCAATGAATAAATGGCAAACATTGACCAAGAACCATTTAAACCCAGAGTTCATAAAAAACGTCAGCGAGTACTGTGATGAATTTTTGATACATGCTGCTGACGTTGAGGGATTATGTAATGGTATTGATGAAAGATTAGTTGAAAAATTAGGACAATGGTGTCCAGAAGGGTTTGAAGGTAAAATTGTTTATGCTGGTGGCGCAAAGCTGGTGAATGATTTGAATACAGTTGCGAAACTCAGTAATAATAAAGTCGATTTAACTTTTGGAAGTGCATTAGATATCTTTGGAGGAAAATTAGTTAAATTCGATGATTTAGTTAATTGGAATAATGAACACGCTTAATATTTTACTTTTCATTAATCTTTACATCATCTTGAATACGATATGAATTTTGTTGTTTTGTTAAGTTGAAATATTTATACAAAATGGAAAATACTTTCTATATATATATACATATAAGCATTGTTAAAATAAAAGTACAGCTTAAATGAGTAATTTATTTAAAAGAAATGAATGTTTTTATTTTTGTTTTTAATTTTCTTCGTGTTAGAAAAGAATGAAGTATCAACTAACCCCAATTGGAATTTCCAAAGCCACCTGAACCTCCGTAAGAATATGGGTCATTGGCCGGAGACTCATTACTATTACCACCATTTGGAGATCTACCATAACTTGTGAAAGCACCTGATGTTGCATTATTTGCTTCAACAGTATCTTTTTTCAATTCCATGGCAATACCAGCTAGTTTTAATTGTAAAGTTTCAATACTTTTCAAAACAACTTCATTTGGGGGTAAATTACCCACAGTTTCAACATCAATATAAAAATTAGATGGCTTTGCTTTATAATCGAAAGGAGCTTCAGGATCAGGAGCTTCTTCCCATTCACAATTTACTGATTTAGGCCATTCTTTTTCAGCATCATCTTCGTACCAATAATCAGTATGCTTTAATTTATTCCATGGATCATATTCAAACCCAACCGCTGAGCATGGTGACCATTTGGCATGTTCTTTGGCAATCCCTTTCTTAGCAATACAAGAGATTCTTAATTCTTGATGTTTTCTTAGTTTACAAATAAGGGGACCTTTACGTTCAAAATCACGTATGACAGGATCACCTAGTTTTAAACCATTGTGGAATTTAGCTAAATCTGAAGCATAAACATTCATTGTAGAGTCAGTATCACATTTTGCTGTTAATTCTAATTTAACTGAACAATTTGGACAATATTGATCACAAGTACAATCTCTTGAATATGATAAATCATCAATCCCTTCACTATTCAAAGGAATCAAACCCAATCTATGAGAAATGAACTCATCAGCTAATACCGAAGTGTTTACTTCAATTTCAACTAAATCGATTGCTAATGTTGGAACTTCTGCCAACATAACTCTTCTTATTGAATTTGCCATGGATAAGTCAACATCCTTCAAAATGAAATCAACATGATCTCTTTCTGTTTGTCTAATGGTTACTCTTGGACCACCATCCCATCTATCTATATCCATGTTTCAAGTTATAGTTCCGTGAACGACTAAGGAAATGAGTATTAGTTCGATTTATTATTAATATCAAATATTATTATCAATACCAAATACTTTGTATTTTTCATACTCATTAGAATTTACTTCCATGTAACCTGCAAGATTTTACGGCGAGAAAAAGTGCACTTTGGATACACACAAACTGCACAATATCCAAATTCTCTTCAATTATGCAGGTTGGAATATCAAAGTACTTATTCCCATGATTGATTTATTACTATAGATGATGGATATGCTCATGTTGAGTATTTAATCGATTGAAGATATTATTAAAACCAATGAACGGGCTTGCAATACCTGACTTAAGGTTTGAACAGTCTTTCACAAGAGCTTTGAAAAGTTATGCCAGCTCTTCAAAACAAGATGTACATAAACATACACATTCATCAAAACTTAGCGGAAACCAACCATCAAATCCAGGATTAACAGAATCAGATTTAAAATTATTAAATCAAGAACTCGACAAAGCAGAGGAAGAGGAAATCGACAATTACAATGCTGACATAAATCGTAAAAATGACACTGGAACTAATGATAAAGATAATCAAAGTCATAGTAATCAACTTTCACCCATTGAACCAATAACACCAGGAATTGTTATATACGCAATACTAAAAGATCAAATATTCATGCCATTATTACAAGGATTCCTATGGACTGGGTTGCTAATAAGCATAAGACCCATCTTGGGTATAATCACTTACCAAGGTCAAACATGTGGAACTTGGCTTGCAAATGCTCTCGGATTAAATAGGATAAACAAGTACCATCGCAGAAATGCATATTAGTAATTAATATCAATATACAATGTGACACGACTAACAAATGCTTGTAACGAAAGCTGGCAAAATGAAAATGAGAGAAATGCTATGTAAAAATAATAACGTAAAGTAAAATAATCGTTTAGAAATCGCCTAAAACGTTGCATTTATTGATATCAAACACTTTTTCGTTTGCAAGCTGTGCAAAACACTGCCCATAAAAACAACTTTTTACCGACATACCCCCAACACACCGTAAGTCTAAAATGTTCAAATCAGTTCATTGTACCCAATTGACCTAAATTTTCCTCTTTTTATGTATCAAAGCTCGTTTATTCCACGAGCATTGACTTGACTTTGTTTAAAATGTCCTAATTCGACTCAAATTGACTTAAACTTTTGCACCAATTGCCCCCTTATTGATGGGTTTTGTCTAATTTTGCTTTTTTTTCTTGAGTGCGCCCTTTTTCCTTTTTCTGTCTGTTGTGCTCGATTTTTCGATTCAGCGTCACTTAACTTTTTTTACTGGAAATTTCAAGTACGGTCTCTCATTGACTCAATTACTTCAAAATTATACTTTCAATTCTTAACTAAAACTATTACTTCTTAATTTTCAGTTTTACTTTTCAAATAACTTTGTTTTATCTCCTTCTTCTCTGTCTTACTAATTTTCCACCTACTTTTGCTTCAATTGATTTTCAAAGGGCTTATAATTGAAAAGTAAAATCTGAAATTCATTTACGTCCCACGAATATTATATTCCTTTAGATTCACATCTATCTCCCTCGCTTGCTATAAATCAATTCTACACATATAACGCTGAAAATAATGTTTAATAGACATCGTAAATCTCGAAGCAGTCAAAACATTTCATATACTGGTGTAAACCATACTGCCTCTCCCTCAAATCAACCAAATTCGAATGCATTGGCTGCAGCTTTAACAATTGGTCAATCCTTGAAACAAAATGGTACTGGAATTGGCTCCGGGGTCAATGGTGGCTCAAACCAATATAATCATCAATCACATTATCAAAATCAGCCATCACATAATATTCCTCGCTCAAGTTCATTTCAGTACGTGTCAAAACCTCCTCAAAATGGTGGTTCACTTCTTAAAAGAAGTTCATCTATATTGAATAGCAAGAATACTCATAATAGTGGAGCGAATCATACCAACTCAATCTCAAAAAGGAACACTACAATTAATTCAATTCATCAACCTGTAAATTATTATAATCATCATCAAACTTCCACTTCTGCAAACACAAGTCGTGATGCTTACGATATTGATGATACTTTTAGCGACTCACAATATGACATCATAAGTCAATCTTCAGAAAATAATTATGCAAAAATGGAAGATTTAAAGTTATCCCATCCTTTCACACCTCCAAATTCAAATCATTCAAAAAATAAACAATCTTATGATAATTTAAAATCAAACGAAGCACCAAAAACCGTTAAAAAATATATTCCAACTCCAAATGGTATCAAAATAATAGAAGTACCTGCTGTTTCGCTTCAACAAGAAATTAGTAGACACAATTCTATGAGATCGGGTCAAAATATTCAAAGGGGAAATAATCGAACCAACTCAATTAGAGCTAAAACCAACACTCATCAAAATGTTATATCAAGATCGACATCTTTGAACTCTTTGAGTCCATCATATCAAAAGAATGCTCATAATGTATCGAATAAAAAATCTCTGAGACTTTCAAGTCTCGTAAACTCTCCAAAAATCGATGAAAATGCCGAATTAGAAGATCAATTAGGAAACTCTAATGATTACCAGGAACATGAATTAAAAATTAAAAACTTGGAAAAACAAATTAATTATGAAAAAGAATTGGCTCAAAATTTAGAAAATAAGAGATTAGAATATGAAGAGTTGAAATTACTTAGATTACAAAATGAGAAAAGTTTATTAGAGTTGATGAAGAATGAATCGATTTCAAATGAAAATAAATCAAGATTGCAGTCACAATTCGATTCATCAAGAAGCGAAATTGACAATGAATTGAAAGATGATACTACAAAACCAATCACTTCTCCAGAAATAATCGAAGAAAGTGAAGACGATTCAGATGTACCTATTACTTATGTACCAAAAGGAGTTGATGAACTTGACAGAAAATCATTTGAGAACAACATTGATACAATTAATGTTCCAATAAATAAACCTGAATTGGCTAACTTGGATGCGAGTATTGATTATGCCGATGATACCATGGCAGATGAAACTTTCCCTGATGATACTCTTGCGGATGATACTCTTCCCGAAGTAATGGAAATTGATGAAGAAGAATTGGAAAGAGAAGAGACGAGAGAACTTGAACAACAGCTCGAAGACGAAAGACAAGAAAAATTTGCAATTCCAGATACTTCTATTCATGCCTCTGATGTCGTTGTCGATGAAGTCGAAGAAAAGCAAATTCATCTTGATCCAAGCGCTAATAAAGTACACAATGAAAGTAAAACTAGCGTTTACGATAATGAATCTACATTATCTAATGTAGAGAACGTTAATGGTTCTACAACTGATATCATCAACCAATATAGAAACCTTGGATCAACCGAATTACTTCAACATGAAAAGGCTCTCACTAAACCTGATAATTCATCGTCAGATTATAATGAGTTTTCCGAACTCGATGATGAAGACCAAGTTGGTGAATCAAGAACTACGCTTGCAAAACAATTGAGGCCAAAATTCGATACAACACCTGAAGTTATTAAATCCGCTGATCAAAAAGTTGAAAATAAACAAGATAATGATACTTTAAGATTACCAATTGTTATAAATGATGGTATCAGTTCTGGATCATCAATAAGTAGTGCAGACTCCTTAACGAAAAAGAGACCGGTTAAGTCAGCAATGAAAAATTCAAGCTCGTTCTATAATACTTCAAGTAATTCATCAACAGTTGCAGGTAATAATAATGTCAATTCAAATCCGGCCCATCAAGCATATCTTTCATTGACAACTGCAGAAAACACTAGATTAAACTCCAAATTATCCTCGACCCAATTAGCAGATCTTGAAAAATCAAAAAATCAATATACATCAGTAAGTCCAAATAGACGTTTATCTCAAACATTTCAAAAGTCACCACAACAGCAACCACAAGCTCACCCACCTTCTCAAAACTATCACTATCATCATCAACAACAGCAACCGTTGGCTCCTCAAAATTCTGGTAATGGTAATTTGAGTGGTAGAAGTTTACGTCCTAATTCAATTCACACAGACAAGCATGTTGATCCTCAATCAAATCGTTCAAATGGTGGTGGTATGGCAAATAGATCTTTAAGAGATCGCAGTTCAGTTTATGTTCAACCAATCTCCGCTCATCCTGCATTGAATCCAAATTATCAATCACCTTCAAAAGTAAAAGCTGCTGAATTGTATGCCAAAGCAAATGCTAGACCAATTTCAGTATTCCACCCAAATCTTACGAAGAAATCATCATTTGACAAAAGTCATGAAGGTGCAAACAATAATCAGCAAAATCAAAATCAAGACCAAAATAATAAACAACTTAGCTCACAAAAGCCAAGTAGAGGACATAGAACTACACTACGTGAACAATCGAGTAATACAAATGTACAGCAAGGTACCCAGCCACAAACTAGGCAGTCACAAGTACCACAACAATATAATCAACCAAGACAGACGTTGCGTAATACTTCTCAACAAAGTCAACAAAGTCAACAAAGTCAACAAAGTCAACAAATTCAAGGCCAGCCTAGAAGGCAAATTCAATCAAGACTTGCTGATTCTGATGATGAGGACGGTTACTACAGCAACAATAAAGCGGGTTTCACTTCAAGACTAGCAGATTCTGACAATGAGGATAATATCGGTACACAGCCGCCCACATCAGCGACTACAAACTTCAATAAGACTACCTTACGTAGTAGTGGGAACAATAACGTTCCTCAGCCACGTATTATGAGTGAGACCAGCTCAAATGGCAAGAGTGTCGATGCTGCTGAATTTAAGAGTACTAATGAACTGAAACCAAAACCTAAAAAGAAGAAGTTTCTCAAAAAGCTTTTCGGTAAAGAATAGATTTCCTTCAAATACTTTATATAGTAAATCTTTTCGGTTATCAGCAAATAAACTTAAACTCATAAAAGCAACATAAATGCTGTCTTTTGTAAAGCTGTAATCAAACGCGCGTGTATTATGATAAAAAAATATATATACGAATTAAGGAGAATTATGTAGTTGTATTGTATAAGAAAAAAAAATATATGAAAAGCAAGCCAAAAAAAAAAGAAAATTATGAATACTTAAGTCAAAGTATGGAGGTATAGGAGATAACTAAAATATTCATCAAGTTTCGAATTCGATTAAGTTATCACTCTTTGCATCCTGTTCAGTCGCAGTTTCAGCTTTAGTTGAACTGCCTTCACTCGAATGAAGTCTACTCAATTGACTTTGTTTAGCAATTGAGTTGTCAATAGGATCGGTCAATACTTGAGCTTCACTTCCTAATAATAAGTCTTTGTCTTTTTCGTCTATATCAATAACTCCAAAATCATCATCTCTTTCTTCTTCCTCGAGATCTTGGGATTTAGATTTGGTTGATCTTATAGATGTGTTATCATTATAGGAAGTTTGATTCAAACTCGTAGCTGCAGAATCCATACGACGACGAACTTTCTTAGCAACTTCTCTACCATCAGCTAGCATACCATCAAACATATCTCTAAGATTACGGATAGTGTTGAATTCTGAACCGAGAGGCTCATCAAGATGAATCGAATGCCTCAAAGTTCTACTAAATAGTAGTTCATATGTTTCATCAGCTAGAATGACCATTCTGAAAGTTGGTAAATTAACGAATACTGGGGTATTTGGGTTGAGCGCTGCATTATGTGATATTTTATTGTCTAGAGTTAATTCTTTGATCAAAACTTCTTCATCCTCTGGTTGAGCATATTCGAAAGCTCTTTGTATAAAAGTACTAGCTGCTGACAAATATCTTTCTATTTGGAGGTTTTCTAATTTTTGTTTATCGATGTCTACTTCTGATGGTATTGGAATATCTGAAACTTTGGCATTCTCTCCTTTCTCTTGTTGAATTTTGTAAATAACATCAGCAACAGCATTCTCAGTTGCAGTTTCAGTAATTTGATCTAAAATAAGTCCATCTTTCCAGGGTGCTGTGATGTATAACAAATCTTCTGATATCTTTAAAATCCCTTCCCTATCAATTTTTCCTTTATCATCAGCATACAAATCGAAAAAGTTTGACATAGATGCCATCAAATCAGGCTCCAACAATTTATTGAGTCCAACAATCAAATCAGACAATTTTAGAGAGCCTAAGTCTTCTGAATCCCAATATTCAAACAACCGTCTCAAAAATTCCTCACCTTGTGGCTGAACATCATTCTCAAGCTTAACCCAATCACAAATATGTGACATGAATTTTTTGAAAGCTGTGAAATCCATTCTGCTTGATCCACTACCCATTGTAACACTTGATTGAACCACGGAATAAAACCTATCATAAATCAGACTTAGGGAGTCTTGATCAATAAAATTAGTTTTTGGCAAATTTCTTAGCTCAGTTCTTTTTACAAAAGTAGAAATGTTATGGAATATTGTACCTCTATGTCTGGCACGATGTTTATCGATTGTGTCTTCATCGACGGTTGAAAATTCTTTGAATGACGTAACCAATAGTTCTTGAAATTTGGTTATTGATCTATACTTAGGATTGGGGGAGTCAGGATGGGCAGATTGATCAAGAGTTTGAAAATAGTTTTTTATTATAGAAATGAACGTCCCATCATCGTCAGTCTTCAAAAGTTCATCCCCATTGAGCTTGAGAATGGCCAAGGCAACCTGAAATAAAGTTTTAGGTCCTTGTAAAAAGAACACGTCGAGTATTCTAAATGCAAACACCAAAGGCATTGAGCTCAAATATAATGACAAAAACCACGGCAACGATACGACAGATAATTGAATGTCATTTTTTGATATATGCTCCCATAATATAGGCATTGTGTTCTGCACTAGAGATTCGAAAACTCTTTGGTCCAATAATGTACCATACATTGTTTTTGAGTAGTAACCGGGTACAATTCTATCACATATAATATTCAAACACCAAAATGCTTGCTCTTCAGACATATAAATTAACAAGGCAGCTACAACAATATTCATAGCTTGACAATATCCAACTTCTTCGTTTTTCCAAGAATACGCTGTCAAAACACGACGTAACCTCTCGATACCCTCTGAGTTTTGGTAAGCAGCATATTCAGGTAAAGATCTATTCAAGTCTTTTTCTATTTCCTCGATCGCAAATGATTTTTTATCTTTATTTTCTTTCAATAGTTGAGTGTATTCATTGGGATTATCGACTCTCAAGTACATTGACCCGCAACATAATTCCCAAATCTCACCCCTTAATCTATTTGGTAAACCAACTCTGACTAATTTATAAAACATAGGAGTCTTTATCAATGATAAATTTCTGCCGTCAACTCTGAACAAATCAAACCATAACTTCATTTTTGATTTATCACGTAGCTCCTTTGCGTTACCAGGAAACTTGTATATAGTTCCAAGACCACCATTGGGTATTTCTTCAATTTTTTCTTTTGATATTTTATTCTTAGCCAATAAATATTCTGAGTAACAAGTTTGTATGAACGGATGAAGCTTTTCAACATTTGGTAAATTTTTTTTCAACGCTAACTTCAAATTATACGAAAACTTTTCACTTTCAGAGCGAATACCAACGAGATACAACGTGATGGACATCTTGCTGTGTGATGTGATAGATAATGCAAACCCATATGAGCTTGTTGGTAATCTTTCTACTTTTTTTATTGTTGACAAATGAATACAAAATGAGCAGTTTCTTCTGTCAAATGCATCACGAAACACCAAAAAGTGTTGAGTTAAGTAAATTCTTCCTTGAGGATAGGGTGAATTTCTGTAGCCGTCGTGATCATTTTCAGACTTAATTCCAATTTCGACGGCTGATTCATCTATAATTGTTTCGTCATCAGGAAGTCTATATTCTCTACAGAACAATTGAGCCTTGGTGAGGCCATCTGATTCTTTCTTGTCCAAAACTTGATTGAAAGTAGACACCGCCTTTTCACGAATGGCATCGAAGAATGCCATAACCAATTGATTTAATCTTAATTTTGCTGTAAGTGAATGTTCAATTTATATAAAGATAACATGAATATTATTTTTAGTCCGCTTTATCCTTCAGACAAAAGAAACTCCCGTACCGCAAACGGTTGACTATAGATTCTCTTCGCAACGCTTACACTTGTCGTCTGTAACAAAAGGGCGTCAGCACGAGCTTTGAGCTGTGAAGCAATTGATAAAAAGTACCAGTGAGTTTGCTTGTGTATCGAGCCAAGTTGTGTACAAGTAAAGAGTTATAAAATAATATATATGTAATAATACAAAGTAAGAAAAATTTCAATAATTATATGATACACTAGAATTAAATACGAATGAAAATATAGATCTAAGGATCTGTAGGATCCAGAGCATCTGATTCTGCATCAGCCACTTCTTTCAAGTAATTTTCGAAAGCGAAAACACTGGAATTGGTTGTACTTTTCTTCAAGTTATGATGATTGTGATGGTGAGGGTGTATATGTGCGTGTCCATTATTGTCAGTCTTAGCAGCATCTCTAGAACGTCCCTCCAATTGCAAGTCTTGTAAAGTCATAAAGTTAGCATAATTTGAAATCTGCTTTAATGGCTCGCCTATGATATTCCTTTTCTTGTGCTTGAATTTATTCCCTATAATTTTACCTGAATGATTGAGAATAACCTTGATGATATCTTTTCGTAATCTGAGAACAAAATCCTCACCCGACCACATTTTATTTCTATACCTCAAAGTAGGTATCGTTAAATGTAAATTGTGAACGTCGAGTATATTGAGGTGTTTAGGAGCCTTAAAACTTACCGAAATGTCTACTTGCGGTACCTCAATGTCCACAAATGATATATATTTACCAGACCTTCTCATAATAATGGATATATCATCAACTTCCTCGTCAATTTTACCAATTTTAGATTTCGAGCCTTTAGCAAAAGATGTAGTTTTGTCAGAGGCAACAGAGCTCATCTCATTAGAAGATATCTTGGACAAAGAATCTGATCTTAGAGATGATGGGCTCATGCTCAACATATCCATACCTTCTGTTTCAGTAATAGCTGCCTCGGATGATGGTTTGTGCTTTGATAAAAACCCTTTAAACGGATTTTTGTGAAGTATCTCGGGTACACTTTTACCTTCACTTTCTATACTCTCATCGGTCTCATCTGCTCCAGAATCGCTGACTGTGACATCTTCGTCTTTTGGAAATAAATATTCGAACAACGTCTTTGCTGTCTCATAATCAAGTTGGACCTTCAACGGCTGAATATCTAGTTTCGCATTTTGCATGATAGGTATACCTCCAATAGGGTCTAACATTCTCCAAAATACTTTGATAATAGGAGCTTTGTCTTTTGATCCCGCTTCATCTTCTGTCTTTTCACGTTTTTCATTACTAGAGGATTTGAGTTCATAGTAGGGCCTCAATAATTCTGGATACACAGCCTCATCTTGTAGATTGAATCCTTGAATCATGGAAATTTCGAGATTGTTATAATTCGAGCCATCGAATGAATCAACCCGTGTGAACCTTGCGCCAGCTAAAGCAAAATCTATGAATGGTTCGCGACCGTTATCCAAAAGATGCCAAATAACTTGGTCTGACAATATTTCCCAGGATCTACTGGCATGTTTTCCTAAGCTATGCTTTGAGCTTCTCATACCCAAACCTTTCATGATGATCACTAATTCTAATTTCATTTGTTCCAATTGTATTTCCAATCCAGATACTTGCTCTTTCTCTTTGGTAGTCAAAGATACAGACTGAGAGTCTATTTTTAAAAGAATTGTCAGAAGCGATCTGATGGCATGTTGTAGATTATTGACTCTAACATCGAGTCCCTCAAAGTCTTTGGAATCAGCAAGTGAAATAACTTTATCTAGCCTGTTTATTATTTCATCTCTACCAGTTTTACCGTGTACGAGAAGGTCTGTGATAACATAAAATATAGTGGAGTATTGTGCGGAGTTTGCGTTAATAACAATTTTTGCTAAATGTACTTGAATCTTGTTTGCTTGATCCAAATCATGATTTTCGGAAAATAAAGAGTTGGGCTTGTTCAAAATGACGCCCATAGAGTTTTTCTCAACAACAAGTTGGGTTTGAACCCAGGAACTATCATAACAAACTTCACACTCTAGCCATGGTGGCCAATTAACATTAGAATTCATGTGATCAATACCATATGGGACGTCAGGGTGCGTTATAGTGCCCTCGTCTTTTTTGAAAACAAAAACATGATAATCCTTGAATAAAACACCATATCTCGACTCAACTAAAGATGATACCATCGCTGACTCACTTATGACGTCACTCATTCCTTTAACTCGGACATCCAATAATCTCATTTCCAAATCTCTCGAGGTTATTAGCAAGCAAGAATCTACGTCTTTCTCGCTAACTAATTGAATTTGTGGATGAATCAATTTGATCAAATATTTATTTTCTATTTCTTGACTCTCTGATTCAACATCAGTTAGTCGCTCCTCGAAGAACTCTAGGACTTCTGCTCCAGTCTTACTTGTGAACGTTTTTTCATTCCTCATTTCTTCTTTGGATTTCATTTCTTCCGGATCTTCTTGTTCTTTGATTACACTTTCTACTAAGTCGACCGCTTTCTTAGACATATAGTAGACCCGAGATCTTCGGTCACTCACCTTCTGAACATATTCTATGAAAAGATCTCGCAAGCTGTTGTCCCATTTCAATTGTAAGTTATGGACAATAAACCTATTATGAAATTCACTCACTGAAGAATTCATCATAGACACTTCTCGAATTTGTTCTGTTGACTTGTGACTCGAATATAGGGAAAGTGGTCTGGACGATACTCTCAGAATTGATTGAAGATCTTCTCGGGAGGAATTGTTAGTCAGGATTTCTTGTCCAGTCATGCTTTCCCAAATTGATTCCACAACGTCAAGCTTCTCTTGACCAATAGTAATATCATACTTTACTCTTTCCATGTCATGAACAAAATCAGGATCATTTGCATATTCTAATTTCTTCAAAATCTCTTTATTTGATTTTAGCTCTTTCTTGATGAACTTCATTCTGTCAGCCAATAAATCACCTTGGACATCATTGGGTGACTGACATTCCAATAAGCATTTGTGTGCTGCTTCGTGTCCGAACGGGAAAGCATCATCTTCCTGTAAAGTGAACTCTCTGAAGTAAGTGAATTTGGGTGAGAAAAAGAAAGGAATAACTCTAATCTTCGGATATGGAGAAAGCGTCTCCCTAACTTCTAGCTCAATGAAATCGTCTGGATCAATCCAAGTGAAATCATTATCTAACATGTCAACATTTTCTATCCAATTGAAAAAAGTTGATTCTTCGTCCGGGTACGCTGATTGAGAAGACTGTGAGTGTGTACTGTGCGAGGAGTTTGAGGTTTGTCCTGCTAAATATGAAGCTAAATGACCTGTAATCGATTTATCGTTAAATATTGCGTTGATGAACCTTATATCAGCGTGGTCAATATCAATTTCACCCTGATTCATTTTTAAATGGAGAATTTTATTATTAATATTTAGCTTTTCATTAACAACTCTTACGAGTTCCTTTCTTTGATGCAAATCAATGGTACATTTGTCAAATTTTCCTTTGAGGCCTGTGAAAGCTACCCTATAGTTCTGATCCGTAGACTCACCGGTATTATGCATGTAAATATGAGATATCATCAAAGGCTCAAGAATCAATTGATATTTGACAGTGAACAAATGAGGACTCATTTTTATATGAGATTTATCAACTGATGATGTTTGGAATAATGGGCCTTGTTTAATTGGTAAGGATATCAGCTCCGTCAAGGTATCCCACCAGTAGAAGAAGTAGTGAAATGTCATTGGAGTTAAGTAAATCGCATTATAGCAGTTACCATTGGAAGACTGAGAAGCGACTGAAATAGCAAGATGCAAGTATTCAGAGCGAAAATTAGTGTATGAGTCGGAATGATTTTCAAAGCAAGGATTTGTAACTACGATATCATAATGTGGCTTGAAGTCAGAAATTCTTTCTTGTTTACTGGAAAATTCTTTGGATTCGTATTTGTTTCTTTCAAAGAGAAGTCCCAACTTCCAACAAACTTTTTCATCAGATGAAAGTTTCATAAGCTTTTTTTGATATTTCCTATTTTCAGCTTCAATTCCAGGATTGGACGCATCAAGTTCATCGAAAAACAAGCTCCATGTCATTTTTTCAGCTAAAGAATAATTTGGTATTGCCAATAAGAAGTCGTCTGACTCTAAAGTAATCAATTCATCATGCTTTTCAGTAGAGTTGATTTTTAAACTTACATTATTCTTCCAACAGAAAACTAAACCTGAAGCTTTACCAATCATATCATAAGGACTAGTAGAACTCTTTATATGAAGGCAAAGCTCGTTGGCAATATTGAAAGCTATCCTACCGTGCATTAATAACGAAACTTTATCCCACCAACCTAGAGGACTATCATCAATTTCTGGTTTTGTAAAATTATCAAAGGCAGACATCGCAGTGGATAATCCAGCCTGATATGACTTACACCAACTCAATAAACACGCCCTATCAGTGTTTAAGTCACATTCAATATTCATCATGAATTTTACAGGAGTTAAAGTACGCGGGATATAAACTGAGTAAAAATTATCAGTATCATCTTTCGTTGGAGCTGCGGGAGAAAAGGGAACAAAGATATATCTCATTTCCTCTTTGCTAGTTACTAACTTTTCATTAATAACAACGTTCCCACGTAAATCGACTGTTTTTACATTTGCGTTCTGACTTTCGGGAAAAGATATGAGAGGCAAAGCATAATCTTTGAGAAAAACATAAAATGAACTAGCCTGAAGTCGCAAGTATAAGGGAATTAAGATTGAGTATTCTAACTTGGGTTGACCTTTACCGTATTCATATAAGAAATCATCTACATCAGGAATTGCTGCTTTAGTCACAGTCAAATCAATGTCTTTGAAAATAAGTCCCATAAGAGATGGACCTTCAGGGTGATCTTGAATTTCAAATTTGTCCACCATCAAAGAATTTATCTCATCATTACCCCAGACTCTATAAGCCCGCTTCGCCCAATTTTTTATTTTCACGCTTCGAAACTTTTTGAACCTTGTCACCCAAGATTTAGCGAAGCCTTTATGCAAAAACATCAAAGCTTTCTCGATTTTAGCATCCGCCTCCTCTTTAGTAAATTTGCCTGTGATATTTTTGTGATCATTTTCTGGTACCGGATGATGACTTTTATGTTTGCTGAATAGCTTTCCTTTGATTAAGGATGCACTATTCAAATTTTCGCTGAAAACGTTACGCAAAGGACTGTTGATTTTTGGGGCAGAGTGTACAGATTTGCCGCCTAGAGGTTTGTTGCTAGGTTGAGCATAAGTTAACTCTTCAGGGGAAGCTTGAATTTCGCTTTTGATTTGTTCACATTTCTCATCGAATAGTTTTGTTAAACGAAGTCGTTCTCTTTGTTCGATTATACCAACTTCGAAAATATATGATAACTCGCTTTCAAATGGATCATTTTCTAAAGTAATGCCTAAGTTTCCAGACTTTAGATTGATATGAGGAAGAATAACAGCTGGTTTCTCTTCTGGATATATTCTTTCGAATTTATTAGTTCCGGCAACCAATTCAGCAAAATTGAACTCAATTTGTTTAATAGCTTTGATTAAAGTAATGGTATTATCAATAACGGTATAGAATAGAAATTGATGAGGAATGTTGAGTCTGATACCTCTTGGTCGAATTTCAATATGATGTTCTTGGTCACCCATATCATACGAATATTGCAGCGTGGAATCCGTTACAGTTAATAGCCTAGTCCAAAGTTTTGTAGATGGATGAATAACGTATAATCGAATAAATTTTACCTCACATGGAGCTGACTCCATCAAATTTGAAGCTCTCAATGAATCAATCTCAAACATGATATCAACCAGATTTGGTAATCTGGCAACAATTGAGACAGACTGAATTTTCAAATCAAGTTTGAGTATCGATTTAGACTTTTTCAAAGCAGAGACTTGTTCTTTGCAGAATTTCTTCTCGACAGTTGGAGAAAATACTTTTAGTAAACTAGACGCATATATGGAACACCATACGAGAAATATATCAAAGCGTCCATCTATCTCAGGGATTTCAAGGGTAACTCTATTCTTGTCTATATCTTGACCAGCATTAGTCAATGTGATATCCCTCACAAATAAAACTTTCTTGATCTTTTTCAAATCTGTGGAATCATTCATGTCGGATGCGCTAGTTTCCAAGCTAGATAGATCGCTAAAACTGTGATCATCATCACTTACATGATAGTCTGCAACTTGGTCGAAACCTGGAATATATTCAGTGACATACTCACTCAAGGTGAAACACTGAATGCTCTTAATGGAACCATTGATTTCTTCTTTTTGTTTTTTATACTCAAATGCAACATCGGTTAGTTTTAATGCAACACCCCTTTTGAAGTCACCGAGATCAATTGTTTCATCCAAATGAGAATCGTGAAATAAATGAGATGGTAAGCCGTCTTTACATATGATATCTGCTTGTAAATTTGTTAAACTAACTTTGATACTCGAAACAAAGCTTGGTAAGACTTTGAATAGTTCAGTATATTGAATTTGATTTTCAAAATCATTTGACAGTGGTGTTGCAGTTCTCGTGTCAAGAGATTGAGTTAGCATTGACAACTTCTTGTTATAATGAGTAATGTTCCTATTTCTCAATGATCTCACTATGTGAAATATGACCTCGTTGACCGACTTCAATTGAACATTCTTACTATATAATTTCACAGCCAACTTATTTTGTTTAACGGAATATATAGCATGCACGTCAATTTTGGTGAATTGGATCAAATTTTCGACTGCGTCAAGTTTGAAATTCTTTAGTTTCAAAAAATTATTGAGTGAGTAATCTAAATGATCATCCGTTTTCGATTTATGACTTTGCTTGGATAATACTCTATACACTATTGACAGGAGCGATACATCTATGGAAACATTTTGACTAGATTCACGATGAAAAACCGAATGATCTGGATGAGGAAGATGAAGCTTAAATATAAAATCAACGATCACCAAACTACACAGCAGATTCCTCAAAAACTTGAAAAGTGCATGAATACCTTTCTTTTGCTTTGGGCCATCATCATGTTTTTGATCTTTATCTTTCATTGCTTGTTTTGACATCAATAAAATTTGATCCAATTGATCATAGTACATGTCTATTGTAGGATTCGCAAAAGTCAACTTTACTTTGCTTCTGGATGCAGTGTGAGATAGCAAAGCCGACTCGTTATTTGAAATGTTTTGGTATAATATTAACGGATTACATTCATAGCTAAACGTAGCTGATGGGAGTTCAAGACATTTTGATGCATTGTGATATACTTTTTGAGACGTTATATAGACTGAGAGCTTAGCTAAAGATTCAGGGAACTCTGCTGAACATGTGAGAGTTGATGCATCAACAGTTAAATCGTCTTTATAAAGTTTGAGATCCTCAAATCTTAGTTCGACCAGAGTGAACAAAGATTGCATTTGTTTAATGCCGTCTTCGATTTGCTGTTTATTCGATATCTTTTCATCTTGCACTTTATGTTGAACTTTTCTCTTTTCCTTTATGGCCATCAACTTATCAATTGATAATTGCAAAGCACTTAGAGAAATATGAATTTTGAAATTTTTGGGTTTGAAATATATTTTATTTGGATCATCTTTATGACAACTGAGAACAAAATCCCATGATATTGAAACCCTTATATTCCTGAATAATCTCGTGTTTTGATGATCGTCAGCTGATTCATCACTTGTATCTCGAATATGACCATTGTATATGTTTCCACCAAAAAGATTAGTACCTTCGTCGTTATATGAATTGTCTATTCTTATATGATCCAAGAATACGATTTTTGTCTGATCAATTCGCTCGTGATATATTGAACAACGGAAAATATCTATATTGAATTGATTGACAAGTTTATTCAAAAACAAGATTTCATATAGCTTTTTCGGTATACGAATTTGCTTGTTCAAATCAGTTTCTGAGTTATTATGTGATGAGGGGGCCTTTGATTGTACCTGATCATGATCATGGTGAATTTCAATATTCACATCATAAAATTCAACGTTGAACAATTTATAAGGGGAATTCTTATCTTTGAATAAATTCAATTTCAATGTTAGTCTTCTTATATTAATAATTGTTGTTCCAAGATCGATATTGACATGTTTCAAACTAAACCATCCTAAAGACTTTACCCTTACTCTGGGTATTTTGTTCAAAAAAAATATCAGGCCTATATATAGCAAGACCACAAAGCCTATGAGAAGATAGATCGACATTTCACCAGTGTGCACTTGTTCTCTCGTGATGCTTTATGATGTTGTGTGGTTTGGTTTTGCTTGGCTTCAGCTTTGAGACTTATGTAGAATGAATGAAAATAATTGCACAAGAGACAAGGTGGTTATAGATAAAAATTGACACAAACTTAGTTAGTATGGAGATGCCTTGATTGCCGATTGATGTTTTGATTTATACCGCTTGTTTTTGCAGAGATAACTGAAAACTACGAATTCTTTATCCGGTCTATGCTGCCGACAACCGTAAAATCCGATTTATAATATTTAGGTCGGTACAATAGCTCGTCGTTACTTCAAGCCAATTGAACCCTAGTAACATTAACGTTGTTCGAGTGATTGCATACTATATAGGGCTAAGTGTAGAGCATCACAAAAAGTAACGGAAACACACATGTCTCTGGTCGTCAGTAGACCAACACTACAACAAAAGATTGAGAACTGAAAATTATTCTAGAAATGTAACTTTAAAATCTTCTATCGCATGAACTATTTCTGTACCAACAATGTGTTTTTTTTTTTCGGCATCAATGTAGACGACCGATTCACAGAGAAGAACATTCTAGGATACATTGAAAAAGGTTGTGTAGGTTAAAACATAGAGTTTTCGAAAACCCCTGTACACTTTATACTGATACAAATACACGATGCTAAATATAATAAATCATAGACAAATAACTAAATAAAATTTTCGGATGAATTTTGAGTACTCTGCATGTGTATATGACATTTAGAATTCTCCAAAACTGGTAGAATCTATTTTGATTCATACTGGCTTGCCTTTATCTTAGAGCAAATCGCTTCCCAAAAATTAAAAGTTGGTATCATGCTCAAAGATCAGTAGCGAAGAAGAGTCGATTTACAGCTTGCTGGAATACTTGATATACTTACATACTGTTGCGTTACCTGAAAGAAAGAGTGGAGTACTTCAAAGCTGGTACTTTTCCCTTTACCCAAATAGTAAAAAAAGTGAATTGCATACTAGAAAGCCAAAGTTCTTTAATGGCTCTTAGGTTATGAAACACATGATATTCAAGCTTTGACTCGTAATTGTGCTGCATTAAACTTTACTTATTTTTAATTTCTTTTCACTGCCATTTTATCTTTCCTATAGTAGTAGTCCCATGATATCGCTGCAAAACTCAAATTTCCTTAAGTTATGAAGAACTTTTGAAAAAAAAAAAAAAAAAAAAGACAAGTGCGGCACGGGTGTTATACTCTGCGTGGGGTTGAAATAATTTCCTTTCTTGGATAACGACTTTCATTACTTCAATTTGATTACTCAAGATAGCTATATAAGTTGTGTAAGGCATGGGGTCAAATATTTCATAACTTGATTAGGATAAATGAAATCAGGTTTTTCACTGCAATATGAAATATCTTTTCTCTCTCTTACAATGAGAATTTGTATATATATAACGGAAAAGTAGCCCAGATACAATCTAATTCTTCATTTTATTATTATAATAAGTATCGTCTTTGAAGTACCATCTCATACATCTTATACATTCTAATATTTGGTATAAAAACCTTGATTTATCATGAGACTCGCTGCCACATTTTCCACACTCGTTTTGGTTTTCATAACCTTCTCATCATACGTATTTGCTGCACCAACTGGTTCTGAGCAATCTGCCGGTCTTTCTAAAAGAGAAAATGAAAGAATTACCAATGCTATTAATATGTTAAATGAATTCGTTGCCAAAAGAGACTCTTTCCTTGCTAAAAGAAACTCTCCAACCGACTCTGCTGAATATGCTAATATTGTCGCTAGAGAATATGCTACTGTCACCGAAATTTTAAGTGCTATCAACGATACTGGTTATGCTACTAAATTGATTCAAGCTATTCTTGATAACGAAGATCTTCAACCAACTCTTACTTCTCTTGTCGAGAAATTAATCAAAGATGGTACTATTAATTTAACCACATTGTTCACTGCTTTAAACGACTCAGGATTAGCTGCTACCGTTATTAAAGATATAATCAATGATTGTTCTTTCTACTCCGAAATTTATGAATTGGCTCTCGCTGAAGTTGAAAACTTAGCCTCAAAAGTCTTTGGTAGTTCAAGTAGTAAAAGAGATCTCGCTGCACCTGTTGTACTTGATGAATATAAGATGATGAAAAGAGATAATGATTCTGTCCTTGATAATTTATTAGAATCAGTTGGTAACTCCGGTATTGCCACTTCAGTTGTTGAAGCTTTACTTACTGATGAAAAGTTTTTGAAATACGGTGCCTCATTACTTGAAGATTTATTCTCTTCTGGTACAGTTACCATTGGTGATGTTATTGATGCTCTTACTCAATCAGGTATTGTTACCTCTCTATTCAAAGAATTTTTCACTGTCGACACTTTAAAGACTATTATTGTTAACGCATTAAAAGCAGCATCTGGTACTTGTGATGCTTCTAGTCTTAGTACTTTGTCTGCAACAACCACTGTCACCGCTACCTCTGCTACCGGTACTTCTACCTCCACTTCTACTACCTGTAAAAAGAGAAGAAAGAGATCTTATGCTCAACCTCAACCCCAAAGAGTTCAAGCTTAGACCTGGTGGTTAATAAAATCCCAAATTTCACTTCCGACATAGTTGTCATACCTTCAAATTCCCATAATCTAAAAATTACAAATTTTTAAATCACTACCCCATATACCGTTATTCCCTTCAAAAAACTTACAAAAAAATCATGATGTCTAATGCTTTACCTCATGTTACGCTCAACTTTAATGAATGAAAAACAAAAAAAATACAGCTTTTAATTTAATGTGGTTCATGGCTACCGCAGGACGGCTAATTTTAAATTACATCTGATTTTTTTTGTACACTTTCTTCTTTTTAATTTATGTACTATGAATTCTACTCAACACTTGTTACTTCATCTATTCTTTATTAATTGTCAAATTTGACTTTCTTCGGTTTATCGTATTTTATGTACCATAAATTTAAATATTTTATCTCTTTAGTTTTGGAATTAAAGTAATATATAATAAAATTATTCAACTAAAATAATTATGACATTATTCTAAGTCATTATATTAGTTTACTGTACAACAATGATGTAGTGGGAAGACTACATTAATTCATATATAGCTATTAATTATGTATATTTCGTTTCAGTGCTTAATACTCAAGATTTTTTTCAAAAAAGTCTTTAATAGCAGAAGTTGCTCTACGAGCTGCTTCGATAATTTCTTCATCAGAGTTTGCAGGTGCATAAGTCAATCTATAAAAGTTAGCCCTATCTGCACTAAACTCTTTATCGACAGCCATATTTATACCCGGAACAACACCAACACCATAATTTAAAAATTTCCAGTTTAATAGCTTAATTTTTTTAACGATATCAGTTCCTTTTGGAAAGTTCAAAATGATACTCACAAACATACCAGCTCTTGGATCAATGAGATCCAAATAACCTTCTTTGAAGGCCTTTGATTCGTAAAATTCATTGACTAAAACATTTCTTCTGTGTGTGTAAGTTTCCTTTAGCTTCAAGATCCAGTTTAACCAACCGTCAACTCCTCCAAAATTTTGCTGTATAACATTGTTTACAAGCAATTGAGAAGTACCTGATGATGAACGCGTAACAATACTTGCATAATTACTAATTGCCTCTATAATATCTTTGTTTGCAACGATAAAACCCAATCTTAAACCTGGGGCAAATAACTTTGAGAAAGTCTCAATACGTATAACTCTACCACTGGTGTCTAACCTTAAATATGATGGAGTTAAATGATCTTCGATGAATTCATCAACAGTCAAGAATTCGTCTAGTTTCAAAAAAGGATCCGGTTTACGGAAAGGAGGTAAAGACAAATAACCGTAAGGATCATCTTCGATAATAGCGAAATCATGTTTTTCAGCTAATGCATAAACTTTCTTACGAAATTCGAGAGTTTGAGTAAGACCTGTTGGATTTTGACCCGTTGCGATAGTATATAAAGCTTTTGGTTTCTTTCCTTTCATATCAGGCTTCAAATCATCCCAGTTATCAAGCAAATCGATGAGATACTCAAGATCAATACCGTTACTTTTATCTGGAGTCGTATTCAAGTCTAACTTTACTGGTACTGGTATACCACCAGAATTACGAACATTCAGCAAAAATGGGGTGAATGTAAATTCCTCAATTAAAATAACATCGCCTTCATCCAACAAAGCATCCACGGCTTTATTCAAACCATCTCCAGCTCCACCAGTAATAATTGTAGACCATTCTTTATAAGCAGGATTGTTGACTCTTTTTGTGAAGTCTTGAGTAAATTTACGAAGCTGTGGAATACCCTCAATTTCACTATATTGCAAACCTTGCTTCAAATCGATTACTTTGGGATCATCACTTTCCCTTGGAATTATGATCTTACTTAATTTTTTATTTTCATTTATCTTGACCTTTCTTAAAGAATCGTCTAAAGAGGTTACAGGGGGAGTCAAAGTTTGACCTCCACTGATAGATCCTGATAAGCTAGGGTTAAGAGATTCTAATGAAGTGTTAGTGACAGGAAGTGATGAGTTTTTTTGAAAAGGATACTCGACTAAATTAACTTCAATTGATTCGACGGGAAAGAATCCATCATTTGGTAATCCCCAATGTAAAGGTAATGTATTGGGGTGAGGCTTGAAATCTTCTGGCTTATCGTTTGCGTTGACGGCAGTAAAATGTGATGTCGTTCTACCGGAAGCTCTTTTTGAAATAAGGTGGGACATTTTGAGCAAGTGAAAGATACTTTGTAAATATGTGAAACTATTAACAGTATGAAAAAAGAGAAAATTGTTCAATTTATAGAAATTTGTAGGTGGATTTATGGTTATCATTTTTGCCGTTTCTTATCTAATCGGCTTATCAAAATTCGACCACAAAATTTCAAATTAGATCGAGCCACATAGGGGATATTTTTACAGAATTTTTTTGACTCGTAATTATTGGCTATATATAGATATTACCTGGCCTATATAATGTCATCATCTCCGTCGAGTAATTCATCTTCAAGGTATCGAAGAGTTTGACTTGATTTGTATTCTTCGATGACGTTAATCACGCTTTCTCTACATTCATTGAACAGTTCTAGCACTCTTGAAATTTCTTCTCTATTGTTACTTTCAGTGTAGTAGTTGATATACGCAGATCTCTTGGCTAACAAGTCGTATTGTTTAACTATTTTACTAAACACGTGAATGATTGATGTATTATTTGATACCTGTATACCACTCAATTGTTTCTTATGGGGTTGAACATTTGGCATATTTGAGAAAGATGGCGGTTTTCTACCATTCACCAGGTGGATGGACGCTGATGTCCAAGGCACGAAGTCAACCCTTGATGATGCTTTGATTGTACCTTTCCTAATTTCTTGTTGATTTAAGTCATTTCCTATCAAATAATTCAAAATCGATATAAATTTTATAGGTTCATTCACTCGATTCATTTTGTATCTGTTATTTAGTAGTTCAAGTATTATATCATATTCGTTTGGATTAATGTTAGATGCAATGCTGTTAGCAAAAGGCGCAATTGATGTAGTTAAAAATTTGAGATCAGGTGTGGGTACCAACGTAGACAATATCGATTCATTAGAGCTATACATGTAACTTGGGAATCTCAACGGGTTTGATATTGACGCACATACATATGATATTAATTTATTGGTGCCTTCGAATGCACTACTTCTACTTAGTGATGTATTTTTATACCCAAGCATGCCATTTTCAATTGCATTCAATGAATCGTTCTCAAACACAAAGGTACCGTCACTATAGTCTATCAATCTCTTCAACGTAAGCATGGTATTATAGGGTTGTACAACAACATCTGAAGTTTTTTCATTTGATGGAAAAATCAGAAAAGTGTTGATCATTTTTTTACTTCCATATCTATCACTCAATAATTCAAGCAATAAACTACCAACACCTGACCCAGTACCACCGGCAACGCTATGCATGAGTTGGAATGTTGATAGATTCTCACATTTATCTACTTCCCGATCTATCAAATTAATCAAGTCTTCTTGATGTTGCAACCCATAATTATAACCGTGTTGCCAATTATTTGCAGCTCCACTTCCCGTTTCGCTTAAATGAATGTTTCTTGGATTGAACATTGGTAATGATGATGTAGACTTCGTTATCACCGATGGCTCCAAATCTATTAGAATTGATCTTGGTGTATACTTATCGCTGTCTGACATGGTAAAATATAAATCAGGTCGATCATTTCTCTCATTGACTGTTTTTGGTTTTGAGAGTTGTTGACTTTCGAATGAGAGTCCTTCATTCGGATAAGGTAATGACGTTCCATCGGGTAGTATACCATGTTCCGATGCTAATTGATTCCAATATTGAAGTCCAACTTGATTACCACATTGTCCTGCTTGTAATGTGATTGTTTCTCTAGAGCATAGTAGTTAGTATGAAAGTGAAACATATGAAAAGCTTCTCAATTGCATTATTTACATACCCTGGCATACTGAATTGGAAGCTGGAAGTATGATTTAAAGTAACAGAATATCAAGTTTCTCTAAACTTTGTTTTGAATTTTATGATTATTATAAAGTGAGTGAGATGGAGTATAAAACGCGTAAATTAAATAAAATATCAAGTGTCGCATTTAGGTTTACGGTGGATTGACTAGCTTCTTCTTCTGCAAAAATATAACTTTACTATCAGTTCCCGATCAATTTATTTGTCAAGAGTAAGCTTCCCTAGATCACGTCGAGTTTATACTATTCTATGAATACTTATAGCTTTTTATTCAGGATGGAGCCTACTCATAGTCCTAAAGACATTACTAAAAATGTAAGCAAAAAAATAAATGGACGAGACAGGAGTCGAACCAGTGACCTTCTGCATGCAAAGCAGACGCGCTACCAACTACGCCACACGCCCTTAATTTTTTATTTTTTAAAAAACTAGTTTTCAGTCAAGCTACTTAAGCATATATTTTTGAGACAAAGTCGAGGAAAATAGTAGTGGGTTTTGCAACCTTTTATCCTCGCTAATTCAACAAGCTACCCAAGGATTTTGGGGGTTTTGGCTTATTAAATCTTGACCTTTAACTTTTAGGAAGAAGAGCTAAATATATCTATCACGTACTCACGGATAGCCATAATTGGCACTACAAGTTATTTCGACACAAGCTACAACTTTTCATTTTTAAAGTTGCCAAAGTAAACAAGATTACATCAACTTCATTCCGCACTATTCCCTGGTATTTGGCTTTATTAGGATATAAAATACCGCTTAAGTCTTCTTACTATCAAAAAGACAAATATTTTTTAAATCACTTAATTCATGACCTTTCTTTCTCTAAAGCAGAAAGAGATTACCTTGATGCTTGGTTTACATTAATGAAACCTCACATGGTACGTACTCAAGTGGTTGCTCAACATGAGCGTTTGACTTATAGTGAGCTTTCCAATATTATCGATAACCCTACCCCACACATTCGCAACATTCCTCATCTCCATGAATCTCTTTTTCAAAGTCTTAGTTCTAAAAGGC
>JANIJN010000062.1:0-65241 GCA_030557975.1 Soucietia sequanensis | reverse complement strand
ACTCCCTTCTCTCTCCCCAATTACTATCTCTACTCTTCCTCATAGAACCTCATCTATCCACCTCAACCCACTCCCCCCCCCATCCCCCACCCTCTCCCCCCCCCCTCCCCCCCCCCCCCCCCCCCCCCCCCCCCCCCCCCCCCCCCCCCCCCCTCATATTCATGAAACTAAGTTAAAATCAATAAATTATAAGAATAACCATGAATTAACGAATATAATTACATTATTACAAGAATAACCATGAATTAATCGATGAGTATAGATAAAGACCAAGATTTTGGTATTGATGATTTAGATCAAATAACATATAAGTATAGCCTCCGTCGGATAAGAAATGTAGAAGAAGTAATTCTTGGTGTAGTCTTGGCTGAATCAATAAACGAGCAAATAGTAACGAACACGAGAGGATAGTGTAAGCTAGTCTGATATGAGTTACATGAGTAGTAGTATCAGATACAATGTATTATTAATGAACTCTTGTATAGACTAATATATAGACCATAGTATATCTAGACCACATAGTACATAGTATATAGTACATAGTACATAGTATGGGTAAGTCTGAGCACGGCTAAGTATGAGCACGGGTAAGTATGAGCACCGGTCCCAAATAGGAAAGTGATGCGTTTGTGTACTTCTCCCAATAAGCGTTTAACATTGCTGCCAATGCAGTGCGAAAACAGAGAACGAGCACAACCTGGAACCTACGAGGCCAGAATAGGTCAATCCTACGCCATACAATGCAAAAAGTATACAAAACCACGCAATGAACACCAGATATCATAATGGCTATGTCCACTCGTATTCCTACTCTCTCTGTTAACAGCCCTTGTCTTCTGTTTGCATCACGTGCCACACACCACTGTGATATCATGTTGTTGTTGTTGTGAATGTCTTGATCTTTTTTTTTTCTTCTTGGTACTTCACCTCTTTCAAAGTCTTGTCTTGTCTTGTCTTGTCTAATCTTGTCTCGTCTGTCTCGTCTTATTGGTAACTTGTCTGTCTGTCTGTCTTGTTGGTAACTTATATAAATCCTACATCAGTCGCTCCATTCGCTCCACTCGCTTTTAATTTACGACCCCATACTTTCTTTTTCTTTGCTTAGTGCTGTTTTATTAAGCCCCCCTAAGTCCACTTATTTACTTTCGCTACCAGCTAACTATTATTCACTCATTATTCATTATTCCCTCGTTATAATATGCACTTGTTTTTCACCTTATTATCAACTCTCCTTTTTTCCTCATTAATATCTGCCCTTGATTCAATCGAAGTTAAAGGTAATGCCTTCTTCGTTAATGGTTCTTCAGAAAGATTTTTCATTAGAGGTGTTGATTATCAACCCGGTGGTTCTTCAAAATTATATGATCCTTTATCCGATACTGATACTTGTGAACGTGATATAAAATATTTTAAAGATTTAGGTATCAATACAATTAGAGTTTATTCAATTGATAATACCGCCGATCATGATGAATGTATGGAACAATTGGCTGATGCTGGGATTTATCTTATTCTTGATGTAAATATTCCTTATGCTTCTATTTCAAGAGACGATGGTAATTGTTCTTATAATACCATGTATCTTAATGAAGTATTAGCTACCGTTAAATTAATGGCTCAATACGATAATACTCTTGGATTTTTCGCTGCCAATGAAGTTATCAATGATGATGATTCAACCGAAGCTGCCACCTATGTTAAAGCCGTCGTTCGTGATATTAAAACTTTTATGAAAAACACCGGGTTAAGATCAATCCCCGTGGGTTATTCTGCCGCTGATGTTGAAGAAAATAGAATTGAAACCGCTCATTATTTTAATTGTGGTGATGATGAAATGGCAAGAGTTGATATGTTTGGTTTTAATGATTATTCATGGTGTGGGAAATCTTCTTTTGAAATTTCGGGTTATGATACAAAAGTAAAAGATTATTCGAATTATTCAATTCCTCTTTTCCTTTCTGAATATGGTTGTAATAAAGCAACTCCAAGACCTTTCACTGAAGTTGAATCGATTTATTCAACCGATATGTCAAAGGTTTTCTCGGGTGGGTTAGTTTATGAATATTCAGAAGAAAGTTCAAATTATGGTTTGGTTAAAATTTCAAGTGATAATAAAACCGTTACAACCAATGATGATTATGATAATTTAAAACAACAATTTTCAAATACAAAAAATCCTTCAGGTGATGGTGATTATCAATCAGATTTGAAACATTCAAATTGTCCTGCCAAATCAAAACTTTGGCAAGCTTCAAATACTATCCCTGATACTCCAAAGGGTGCTTTGAAATATATTAAGGGTGTGGTTGATCCCGAAGGTAATGGATTTGATGCTTCTACTCAATGGGCTTGTGTAGCTAAGGGTAATGATGTTGATGATTCAAATTCAAAATCAAATTCAAAATCGAGTTCAAAATCAAGTTCAAAATCAAGTTCTGGTTCGGGTTCAAGTTCTGGTTCAAAAACTGATTCTTCTTCAAAATCAACATCATCATCAGACTCTTCTTCTTCATCTACTTCTACAAAAAAATCAGAAGGTAATATCATTAATCCATTCCAATTCAGTGTAATCAATATTATTACTTTGATTGGTGTTGTGTTTGTGTTACCTTGTATTAGTATTTTAATGGTTTAAACTAACTTCATACTAACTTTTAAATAATTATTATTGATTTAAATTTCTTATTTTATACCCCTTGTGTTTACCTCCTGTGTTTAATTAGTCTATAAATTCGTGCTAAATTATATATTTATGATTGATTTTTTTTTTCTTTCTTCTATTATTAAATTCGTTAAAGATACATATTTATAATCAATTATTTGGTTTTTATACGTAGTCAATCCTTTGATGATCAAACTTATGCTGTGTAAACTTCAACTTTATTAAATTTAAATTGTTCGAGTTTGGTGATTGAGTTTAGTGATTACGTCATAAACTAGTCATAATCAACTCACCTAATTGATACACTATATTAATAAGAACCAAACTGTTATGTTATACTCCAGGTTAATATGAACAGAAACGTAATTCAATTAAGTGTGCTTTAATAACTGTGGGCTCTAATAATAAATCACGATTAAAATATCTTTATTATACTACCAACTGCTTATATGATTTAAATATCTTATTACATGAGGATTTGGACTCATGATATTATTTCATTCGTTAAACATACTTAAACATTTATATATATATAAAATTATAATAACCTGATTTATTTATCAATTACATTAAAATATAATAAATCATGTTTTTCTCTATTTTGATTTTGTATGATATATTTTGTTTATTTTTATTTTAAAATTTATGCCTTTTGTTTAATTCCATACATCATTTCTTCTTTATTTATTAAATGTCCAATACTATCAACTTCTTCTAATAATTTATCAATATCATAAATCCAATCATTTAAAATTTCATTAATATTATCTTTATTTTCAATTTTTGTATTGGCAATTTTTGGTTTTTCAAATTTAATAACTCCTTGTGGTCTATTAATTTTTGCATTTATCATACCTTGATTAACTAATTCACTAACATATTTTTCAGCATCTTTACTATCTAATTGTAACAAATATGACAATCTATCTAATTTAATAAATTGATAATATTTATTTATAATTCTTAAATTATGTTCAATGATTCTTTTTTGTAAATTTTTATAATTTTCTTCATCTTGAAAAATTTCACTCTTATTGAAAAAATCTTGTTTATAGATTGATTCAATATTTGACCAATGAATTAATTCATTGGTTGTAAAAATTTCTAATAATTTAAAAATAATTGGATCAACATTTTTAATGAAAACTGGGTTAATTTTAATTTTATTAATTAAATCAGATTGATAATTATCAAATGATGACAATATAATATAATAAATTATTGAAGTTAAATAATTTTTATATTCTTCTTTATTTTCAATTATATTTTTTAATTCAATTAAAATTAATGAATTTTTAACAATTGAAATATAATCTTTTTCAAAAATGTTAATTTCTAATAAATATTTAACATAAATTGATTTAAAATATTCTGCTCTTTCAAAATTTGCTAAACTTTTCAATAATATTTTACGACTAAGAATTTTAGCTTGTTGATAGTCTTTTTTTTGTAATGTTAATTTAATTTGATCTAAAATATATTCAATTTTTGTATCAAAATTCATTAATGAATATGTTTCAACTTGTAAATCACATAAAATTGAACATGCTTCATCTAAATTATTAAATTTATTGAGATAAATATTTGATAAATTTTTTGAAACAATTGCTCTTTCAACTTCAACAAAAATTTTTTTGTCAGTTATTGTTCTTATGGTTTCAATAATTTTTATTTTTAAATCTAATTGTTTTTTATCTTCTTCATTTAATTTAGTTAATTTATTAATAACTTCTTGTATTAATGTTTGAATTGATGATTTTAATTGTCCATGTTTTTTAGTTAATATAGTTAATAAATCATCTAAATATATCCAATCTTCATTTTCAGTTAATGTTTCAACAATTCTAATTAAAACTCTTTTTGATGATGCTAAATCAGATGATTGTCTGGTTTGTTTTTCTAACACCAAATATTTATCTATAGCTTGTTTATAATCAGTTAATTTTTCAATTAATGGGAATTGTTCGTCTAAAGTGGCAGAAAAATCTTTCTCTGCTTTCAATGGATCTTCTCTTGACATGTTATTTAATTGGTGAATTTATGGTTATTTGCAAAAAGATCTGATCCTATATTACATATATTTCTGGTGTATTTCTGGTGGCAATTAGGTTCAATTCGATAAAGTTGGGAAATTTACATATATAGTGCGCTTACCAAAAAAAGCTATAGAGGTCAGATGTACGGATGCAAAACTGTAATGATTTTTTTTGCAATGAAAACCAGTCTATTTAAATAAATATGATATATATATGAATTTATGTAATTAAACCTAAACTCTACAATTATTTATATCGAACACCAATATATCGGTGGCACCTTCTTTTTTCAATTCATCCATGGTACCACTTATTTTTTTCTTTTCAACCATGACTGAAACAGCAACCCATTCCTCATCTTCATTTGAACTTTGTTCTAAAGCAGAAACAGTAGCTGATTTTCTACCTGGAGTTATTCTTAAAACATTTGGTAAAATAGTTCTTGATACATTATAATTACACAAGACATATTTTTGTGATGCCATAATACCTTGAAATCTTTCATGAATTGTTTGAACCAATTCTGGGAATTTTGGATTCTTTGATGAAATTAAATGAGCTGAAGTTTCTAATACAGTTTCAATTGCTTCTAAACCAGCAGCTTTCATAGTTTCTCCACTTTCAACTAAATCAACGATTGCATCAGCAACTCCTAATGCACATGATGCTTCAACTGAACCACCAACAAATCTAATATTGGTTGATTCTTTAGAATTGGCTTTTAAACTTAAATCTTCAAAGTAATCATTTGATAATTTTGTAAAAGAACTAACAATTTTTTTACCAATTAATTGTTCAGGAGTTTTATATGGACCATTTGCTGGAACTTGAATTTGTAATTTACATTTACCGAATTGTAAATCTAATAAATCTTCGATTGATTCAAACATATCTGCTTCTTTAATTTGATCTAAACCTGTAATACCTAAATCACAATTACCTTCACCAACGAAAATAGGAATATCAGCAGCTGGTAAAAAAATTAATGCAATTGGTAAATTAGTTGATAAGGCAATATCTAATCTATTTGAACGTCTAAATTGAATATCACATCCATTTAATAAATTACAACATTTTTCGTATAAACGACCCTCTAAATGACAAAGCTTGTTAGTATAATTATTTTATATAAATTGAATATACCTCTAAATCTAAAATCTCGGTACTAAATCTGATAATGTTGCCGGTATCATAAGATGAAAAGAAACACTTTGGTACATACTCTTTGGGACAGCAAATAATAAACGGTCAGGTAAGTGGTTGACTAAATCCATGTTGCTTTTATATTTTTATGAGTATTACGTATACGTTTAAAGCAGAATAGAAGAAAGTAAACTGTCAAATACGTCCAAATCTAATCTTTTCAATAGGTGTTCCTATACCGTTAACTTTTTTTTCTCATCTTTTTTTTTTTTTTTTTTTGCACGTAGAAAAGCGAGTAAAAAATGAGTCAATCTTATATCAGGATGTACGGACTACTACGATTCCGTTCTGGTTATTCCGTTTTTGCATTCACTACACGGGGGGACAATTATTATGCTTTATTTTGATCATTAAGGTATATTAAATATTATGGGGGTTGTCTGTAGAATAGTAATAGTATGTACATAAAGCATTATAGTCGGGTAAGTGACTATATGGGTGTCTTGGCAATTGAAACAGAATCTTCTTCAGCAGAAGTGGCAGTGTCTATTTCATCACCAATTACGCTGTTTTCACTTTCATCATCATCATCGTCGTCGTCATTATCGTCATCATCATCATCATCATCATCGTCGTCATCATCTTCAAGGTATCCGGAGTGTCGATTGAATCCACTAGCTCCACCTTCTAAACCTCCATCTAAGCTATCAAAATCAATTTCTTGTGAACTGGTTGAATCTTTCTTTGATTTTGACGATGAGAGAATATTCGTTGTTCTTAATCCATTCCCATGTCCATACCAGTAATAGTTGAAACTCCAGTTTATTAAAATCTTACACATATCCCAAGGTGTAAACTCAGGCCATAATTTATCACTGAATACTACCGCACAATCAGGTGAAACTGCTTGCCACAATAAAAAATCAGATAGTCTATATGTACCTGAAGTCCTTACTAGTAAATCCAATGGAGGTGATTTTGATGTGTATAAGTGATCTTCGATAGTTGATTCATCAATTTTTAAATTGTTTTTCGAAAGGACGGAATCGGTAACTGTTGATTTTATTGAATTTGTCATTTCATCTCTTGACGTATATGGGAAACAAACATTCAATACTGCTCTTGTATTATCTTTGGTAATATCCTCGGTTTCAATCAAAATTTTTTGAACGTCGAGGGGCAACAATTTTATGTTACCCAATATTTTTATCTTTATACCATATTGTTGACACAATTCTCCATGTTGACTTATTTGTTTGAATTTTGATTTTGCTAAATCCATTAACCATTTAACTTCGTAGTTCAGTCGTTTAAAATTCTCAATAGAAAATGCATATACTGTGGCAGATTGAACACCCGACTCATATAATAATTCAAGAATATTTGCCATACTCTCAAACCCTAGATTATGTCCTTCTTTCAATTCAATTTTATTATTTTTGGCATAACGTCTGTTACCATCCATTATTAACCCGACATGTTTCGGCGTTGGGCCAGTTTGTATAACCTTACCAAAACCCTTTTTCAATTGAGTTAGTAGGTTGGTATAGCCTGGAAATGTAGATATCCAATCTGACATATTAAAATGAATACTTTATGAAAGACTCGCAAAAATAATATTATGTGTAATATAAAAGTTGTAACTTGAATTAAAATTCAACAGAATGACAGTCAGTATGCAAAAATATTAGCGAGCCAATATGAATAAATAGGTTTTAAAGGAAGAAGAATTGAAAAGTATTGATGAAAGTGAATGCCAATTCGAAAGCAAGTTATCTCCCTCGAAAAAAAAAAAAACGAAATCAAGTGAAAGGTATTGAAAAAAATACAGCTCAACTAGAAAACAAAAATGTAATAAAATGCAAAGTTTAACACTCAAGCTAAATATCTAGAGTTGTAATTTATCAAAAATGATATAATTTCAGTATGGCTTCACGTTTAGTTAACATTTCAAAATCATTTCAAACTGTGTGTTGTTCAGATTTTGTTGAAGGTTTTAACATCACTCCTGCATACAGGCCATCTTTAATATTTTTTTAAATCTTCTTGATACCGATGAGATGATAATAACGATTATTAATTGAATTTTGAATGGCAAAATATAGAAAAACCATCATATTATACATCAGTATTAATTGAGGTTGAACAACAATAAGGTGAACAATGTCTCAAGATCAAGAACGTGAACAACTCTTTAACGTTGAAAACCAAGAGCAACAAGTACAAGATGACGAATTTATAAATATAAATGAAATTGATGAAGAAGTTCCAGATGATGATCCAAATGGTCCTATTCCAGATGATGAAGATGATGATGTTGATGATGTTAACATGGATCTTGATGATCCAAACACCGAAACTTTAGAGATTGATATGTCTAATAATTCATGGACTTATTTCGATCAACATCAAGATTCTATTTTCACAATTTTCAAGCATCCTACATTACCAATGGTTGTCACTGGTGGTGGTGACAATACAGCCTATTTATGGACCACTCATACTCAACCTCCTCGTTTTGTAGGAGAATTGCAAGGTCATAAAGAGTCTGTCATCACTGGAGCTTTCACTGCTGATGGCAAATATGTTATCACTGCCGATATGAATGGATTTATTCAAGTTCATAAATCATCAAAAGGTGGTCAAAAATGGACCAAATTTGCCGATTTAGAAGAAGTTGAAGAAGTTCTTTGGGTTACAGTTCATCCAACTCAACCATCTTTTTTTGCGTTTGGTGCTAATGATGGATCTGTTTGGGTTTATCAAATCGATGAAAGTTCGAAATCTTTAGTTCAAATAATGTCAGGTTTCAATCATTCCTTGGAATGTAATGGTGGTATTTTTGTGAATGTTGAAAATGATCAAGAAATAACCTTAGTTACTATATCTGAAGATGGTACCGTTGTGAACTGGAATGCATTTACTGGTGCCGTTACTTATAAATTACAACCTCATGATGATTTCAAAGGTGTTGAAAGTCCTTGGGTTTCAATCAAAGCTTATAAAAATGTCATTGCTATCGGTGGTCGTGATGGTCAATTGGTGATTATCAACAACGATGCTGGGAAAATCGTTCACACAGTTAAAGCCATCGAAGATGTCGAGGATGTTTCCGAATTATCAATCGAGGCTTTGAGTTGGTGTCAAAATCCTCAGCTTAACGTTTTAGCTGTAGGTTTGGTAAGTGGTGATTTGTTATTATTCGATACTTTACAATGGAGATTACGTAAATCGATCAAAATTGATGACACTATAACTAAATTAGAATTCATAGATCAAACTCCATTCTTAGCTGGTTCAAGTATGAATGGTCGTGTTTACAAATGGGATTCCAGAACTGGTGAAGAATTGTTCGTTGGTGTTGGTCATAACATGGGTGTTCTTGATTTCGTTGTTGGAGACGAGGGTAAATCTCTCATTACGGCAGGAGATGAAGGTGTTTCATTAATCTTCCATAGCGAATAGCTTGCTTGCTAAAAAAACTTCTTTTTCTTTCTTTTCATCACAATATTTTACCTAATTCTTTTGTATAGTACATAACTTTATTCATTTAATAAAAATAGACGCTTTTAAGCTTTTGTAAGCTTTTGCAATATGGTGTATTTTCATTCCGTACACCAATTTGCACGCGTTATACAATTTTTATTTATTTAGTGTTACGCGTATTGTCATCTTCAGCAGATATATATAACAGCTTATAGTGTTATCGTTGTACTTTATATCCATCAAATATAGGACTAACTACAATACTGAATACTATATAATGATAACGATAGACTCAGACGACAACTCGTCAGGGCCAATATTGAGAGAATTCAATACTCAAGACGAACCCAAAGCTTCTAATATCACTGAGAATAATAATTCTGTAAGTGAAATTTCAACATTACCAACGCAGGAAGATTTTCAGTTCTTCTATGATAAGCTATTGCCATTTCGCTATTTATTTCAATGGTTAAGCCATTCCCCAAAGCCAACCAAAGACTTCACGATGAGGGAATTTGCCTATGAGCACAATTCTGGAATTTATCAACGTTATAATTCATTTGCAAGTCTTGAAGAATTTAAAAAGTCAGTTGTGAAGGCCAATCCACTTCGTTTTGAAATTGGTGCTGTTTACGCTGTCAATCCTAAAGAAAGAAAAAATTTGCCAAAATTGGCTATGAAGCCATTGAGTAAAGAATTAGTATTCGATATTGATTTGACTGATTATGATGAAATAAGAACTTGTTGTTCTGGTACTGACATTTGTAAAAAATGTTGGAGATTCATTCAAGTGGCTTCAGAGATAATTGATTTAGCACTAAGGGAAGATTTTGGATTCAAACATTTACTTTGGGTATTTTCAGGTAGAAGAGGTGCACATTGTTGGGTAAGTGATCCAAGAGCGAGAAATCTAGATGAAACATCTAGAAGATCAATAGTTGAGTACTTTGATGTATTAAGTTCAAAACAAATGAAAATGGGTAAGAAGTCTTTGAATTTGAAAAAACCTTTTCATCCTCATATTGAAAGATCGTTCAACATATTGAAGCAACATTTTACTAATATCATATTGGATGAGCAAGATCCTTGGTTAACCCAGCCAGGTGATGAGGTAGGAGGTAAAAATTGGCAACAAATTGAGGAATTGCTAACGTTTTTACCTGAGAAGTCATTACAAAACGAGTTAAGAACTAAATGGCAGAACTCTTCAAGAATTTCAAATTCAAGATCCAAATGGGATGATATTACAAATGTAGCAAAGAAAATATTGAAGAACCAAATTCAAGTGTCCCAATTGAATGACGCAAAGAAAGACGTGATTGTTTACTATTTATATCCAAGGTTAGATATTGAAGTCTCGAAGCAAGTTATTCATTTATTAAAGTCTCCATTCTGTATTCATCCGAAAACTGGAAATATTTGTGTTCCATTTGATCCAAAAAAGAATTTATCAAATGATGCAAGTGATGATCAATATGGATTTAATCCGACTACAGTACCCAAAATAAATCAATTGATTACTGAATTTGATATTTGGGATACAAAAAGAGTCAATCGTGAATCTAGTCAACCATTAGGAGATTCTGACTCCGATTCGGAAAGTAAAAGAATCATGGATTACGAAAAGACCAGTTTAAAACCTTATGTCGAACATTTTGCTAAATTTGTTAGCGATGTTTTGAAAGACGAATTGAAAGAAAATAAACGTACGAGAGAAGATGATCCCTTGGAGTTCTAAATAGTTTCAATTCTTATTCAAATTTCTATCACCTCAGATATACTTTCACTTCTTTAATAATAGTTACATAATTACCTAAATATATTTATCGAACAAGAGAGAATTTATATTGTAGAAAATGCATACTTTCAAAATTCTTGATGAATTTGAAATAAATAAATAAAGAAATAAATAAATGTAAGAGGTGTACTTTCAATATATAGGAGTACACCACGATGCAAACAAATGTCAGAAAGGATTTGAACTTATAAAATGAGTTGAAGAGTTGTGCGAAAATGTTTTCAAAGCGTTAGTCTTTATGTGTATAGCCAACACCATTTTGTATATTCGCTTATGTAATGGGGCACCCCATTTCATCGGCACAAGCCCCGAGTAATCCCTTCCTTTCTCTTTCTTTCAAGTCATCTAAGCTTCCACTATTGTTTTTGATGATGAGGGTCTCTTCCTTAGGAACCCTTCCAATAAGTGAGTTGTTCTCGGCTTCCGCAAACTTAAGTTTACCCTCCTTGGTACTTGCTTCATCATCATCATCATTGTTATGATACCATTCTAGGTATTCTAATTCGTAATTATACTTAACATGACCAGATGTTAAATATATATCACCATAGTTTAAACATGGGAAATGCCATTTTGGTAAAAAAACAACTGTTGGAATTTTTGAGTCTAAGTCTTCATTGCTAGTATCTTTGAATGAAACAGTTAGAGAGAATTTCACGGATTTCAAATCAAACTCAGTAGCCTTTATGGATCCTCTTGATGCAACTACATATGGCCTGACTATAGCACTCACCGCTCTTACACCATCGGGAGAAGGATAGCACTTTCTATTGTGTTTGAAGTTGATGTTTTCCGAGGAGCATGATATTAAAGAAGATGATTGAATTGATTGAACTTCCGTATTATCATCATCATCCTTGTCATACGTTGAATCATCATTCAGGTTCAGGGACTCTGTACTCGTTGATGAGTTGACAGCTCTAGACTCCTTATCGAATGTCGAGTTAGCATCAAGATTATTTGTTGAAGATGGAATCTTGTTGATATAACCATTTGAAGTTCCACTGAATGTACTATTATCAATGCTTGATCTACGACTATTACGACGCGTCTTTGATTTTTCTTTTCTTTGATCTGATCTCAATTTTTTTATAGATTTGACTGAAGCTTTCAAACTTGATCTCCTGCTATTTTTTAAAGTTTCATTTTTAGATATATCTCCGCTTCTCAGTGTTTGAGAATCATCAAAGTCATCAAATTGAAGATTACGATCCTCTGGTGACCAGAAAGAGAAGTCTTCATTATTCCATTTATCACCCCACTTGTGACTGTTAATGGAAGCATAACACCAAAACGTATGATTCATATTCAGTCCTTCTAAAGCAAAACTCAACCCATCAAGAGCTGCAGTTTGAGAATAGTACTTACCGTCATCATATGCTTTCTTACCATCCATATCAAACGGCATGCCTGTCTCCGACATAAGAACTGGAATCGACCCTAGAAATATCTCACATTCATTTTTGATCTCTATGAACTGTTTTCTCATACAATTTCTGATGGCACGTTCTCCAAACACTATACCGAGTACTGGGTTATAGTAACGACCCCTCATTATACCAAGTGTGTCTACATTGTACTTCGTATTCCAAGTTTTGAACATGAGTGACATACCATCATAGTAATGGGGACAATAAATAGTTTTTGAGTCAATTATATGACGAGTGTCTGTTTTCAAATTTGGAGGAGTTTCCAAAACTGGAGGTTGAATTAAGATGAATACATTGGGAGTGATATCACGAACTGTTTTCTTGAATGCAATATAATGATCAACGAAAAAGTTGTTGATAAAATAATCAGCATCAATTTTTTTAGGAAGTGGGTCATTCGGTAAATTGAAAGTTGCCAGAACTTGATTGAAAAAATTTGGAAGTTTCAAGTCACACTTGGTAGAACTGATTCTAAGTCTTTCAGAGACAGATAAGTCTTGCATTTTATCAAGATCAATTGATTTATCCCATTTCCAAATTTTACGATTGGCAAATATACACTCTCCTATTTTCCAACTTGAGGATCGTTTCCATCCATAACGTTGGTCAATAGATGCTGCTTCTTCTGTACTCAACCAAGCCCTAGCACCTTTTGGATCAATGATTTCAGATCCTCCTTTTTGGGGGCCAGTAACTGTAATTTTATATACATCGACTTCAACGGGAAATCCCATACCAAGCCTAAAAGATTGAAATATGGTCGGAGTTGTATCGATACGAAGTTGTTGACAAGCTGGGATATATGATAAATTGTCATGGCCAACCAAACCACAATTGGGCTCATTTAAGGATTCAAATCCAATCAAGCTACCATTACTTATCATATGAAATAACTTATTCGAAACTCTTTTCCAAAAGTAGCCGATGGCACCTAAATAATGATCTCTTAAAAAAAATTGTATGTTTTTCCCATTAATTGTCAAGTTTGGAAAGTAGACTGAACCGGCATAGAAAAGAGTGAACATGGTCAATGAAGCTAAACGTTTATAATTTGAAGGCCAAATCATTTTTGGATAAACTTCAGGGTTGGACGGATCACCGTTATATTTTGAGGCATTATGTAAAATAGCAGCTTGAGTAGCCGTGAAACGATTAGGTTGAAGACCTGCTGCATATAATGTCCATAATGGGGCACCACTTCCACCACAATATCTCGACCATACATCTTGATGGGGGTCAATGAATACATATAGCCCACCAACTTTATTTATTTCTTCAAGTATCTGGATTGTGTAGTCTATGTAATCATCATCATACTTACCAGGTCCACTATGTTCTATTGCTTCCCACGTAATGATATACCTGACCGTGTTATAACCCCAAGATTTGACTCTTTGAAAATGCAGTTCAGCTTCTTCTATTGGAAATGGTCTTCCAACAAACGAAATGTTTTCACCATCGAAGAATAAATCATTTGGGTCTTCAGAATTTCCTTTGAAAGTTGGCATCTCGGGAGTGAAAGGTAACTTCAGACCGGAGTCCATATTGATACCTTTTAGTGTGATTTTTCTACCTTTGTCATCAATTATGTTACCTTTACCATCAGTTTCAAGTGGGGAACACTCGAGAACACTCCTAGTACTGTTTGATTTCGGAGTGGATTCTATGTCCACCATTTCATCAGGAAACTTTGCTCTCAAGGGTTTGATTCCATTCAAAGATATATTGGGTGTGGTACTATATACACTTAATCGATCATTGATGACATCTTTTGCGTATCTGGCACCTCTCATTCTAATGTGAAAGGATATGGTTCAAGTCTTAGATCCCGTATGATTGATGCGAGCTAGCAATTAAGAAGTACCTAATAGAAAGTTGATTTGTTTTATTCAATTACCAATTGATCAAGTAGTTGTATTTTTCATACAGAACCAGGTGAAATATGACCAAATAAAAAATAACAAAAAATGAACCACTTCAAGGAGTACTGGAAATACAAGGTCAAAAAGTGTATTGTTGAATTGCTGAAACAAGCAAGAGACATCCAGCTTTGATGAAGAATGAGAATCCTTGTTTTCAGATATCAAAAAACGGTGACAAATTGTAAGCATATCAGCATCAGCATATGACATCCCCTCATTTTCTCGGACCGGCAGAGTGATATTCAGATGAAAATTAAAACTGCACATAACCTTAAAAAATGGATAGCCGAACAAAACATGCACAAAACATTGCGTCCATCTATTACTTTGACTGCTGCGAATTTCATTTAGTTCATCTCTAAAAACGTTTTAAAACGGGGACGTTTACTTTCTCGTTTCGCCCCACTGAATAATTAAGGAGCTATAGTAGAGGAAATAGGCTTGAGTTGCCCCTCATTAGTATGCATAGAACACTGCAGCTTATGCAGGGTTATTCAACGGTCACTTTGCAAAGATAAGGCTGTCTGATTAGTGGTAATAGCGAACTACAGTCAACCGTGCTTAGATGCATGTTTTCGTTTGCCTACAATGTGTTTTTTTTTCTATCAAAATTAATGAAACGTACATTTTTTGAATGATAATGTTCAATCGTTATGTGGAAGCTATCATTTGTTGGAAGACAAAATTTGAAGCTTGAACAAAACAGGACTCGATACCAGGCATATCATGCCTTTTTAATATCGTACGTGTGTATACGTATGCTGATACATACAAAGCATTATATGGATCAACGATTGCCTAAAGTCCTTTTTTTTGCACCTTGTTGAGAACTGAGTCTCCACGAATCTTGTGATTTGGCGAATTTATCAAACAAGGGGATAATACGCTCTTTCTTTTTGCGTTCATTTGATTTTGTTGGGTCTGCAACTTGGAAAAATGTAGGTGCTAATTCTATCAACCATTTAGGTTCTATGACAGTAACGCAATGCATGTACTCTTTTGTAGTCAATAATAAAGTATGATATATAACGTAGTCTGCATTTTTACCAAATAATGATGACGATGGGTGCATTGATACTGGAGTTTGTTCAACAAGAGTTTTATAACCTGATTCTTGTCCATCTTTCTTAGCAGAATGTTTGAAAAACCCAGCGCAAAGAGCTCTTCTTGCTTTAGTTAAATCGGCTCCACATGATACGATTGGATGTCTATACCTTTTCATGATTGTTGTTAATTGTTTTCTAACCTCTTGAGCCCTTCTCATACTTCTTTCTTGTATAAAATTTTCTAAACACCATGTTTTACTAAAGTTATTCATTTGCCATGCTTTATAAACGCCAAACAATGTCAAGTGATCACCATTCACATTATGGAACCTTGATTTCCTTTGATCTGCTAGATTTTGTTTTTCTTTTGGTCTGTAAAATACTGTTTGAACAGATAACATTGCGACGATTGTTAATATTTCCTCTGAACATCCAAACTCTGAACTTATGATCAAAGTTTTCGCCAAAGCTGGTTCCATAGGAAAATCTGCCATTTTATGCCCCAAATCAGTCAATTTTCCACCTTCATCCAAAGCATTTAGTGTATATAGGTCTTGTAAAGCAGTGAGCAAAGTGTTAGCAGGGGGTGGATCCATGAATTCAAAATTGAGTAAATCGGATATACCCATTGCTTTCAACATTAATATAGTGTGTGATAAATTTTGTCTTTGAATTTCAGGAACTGTATTTGGCAACATTTCATTCTTGAAAGCATTTTCAGTGTATAGCCTATAACATTTTCCTGGACCCGTTCTACCTGCTCTACCGCTTCTTTGATTAGCTTGAGCTTGTGAGATTGGAGATATAATCAAGGAGTCCATTCCGAGTTTAGCATCATATGCATTTATTTTAACAAATCCAGGATCTATAACATAATAGATTCCATCAATAGTAATTGAAGTCTCCGCAATATTAGTTGCTAGAATAACTTTTCTTGAATCCGGGGGAGTAGGTTCAAATATTTTACTTTGAATTTCGGACGGTAATGCTGAGTAAACCGGCAAGATAATGAGCTCAGGCACACTATCACCTAAAGCTTTCATTCTTTCAAATAGTGCTTCACAACTGGTTTCAATCTCTTCTTGACCAGTTAGAAACACTAAGATATCACCTTCTGGCTCGGACACATGAATTTGAATGACCGAGTCTAAGGCTGAGGCCAAATAATCCATTTCTGGCTCTCTTGTATATAAAACCTCGACTGGATAAGTTCTACCTGGAATTTTTATTATTGGACAATCATCAAAATACCTCGAAAATTTATCAGAGTCAAGTGTTGCTGATGTAACTATTATCTTTAAGTTTGGATTTTTCAAAGCTGCTTTTTTCAACAAAGCAAAAAGTACATCAGTTGCAATGGTCCTCTCGTGCGCTTCATCCAACATAATCACTGAATATTTTGTCATGTATGGATCATTCAATGCTTCTCTTTCTAGCATACCATCCGTCATATATTTGATTTTTGTTTTATTACTTGTTCTATCTTCGAATCTAATCAAGTAACCAACATCATCACCAACTTGACATCCCACTTCATCCGCGACTCTATTAGCGACTGACACAGCGGCAACTCTCCTTGGTTGCGTGCAACCAATTATCTTTCTACCATCAGGAGTATCATTGAAACCTTCCTCTGACAAATACTGTACAATTTGAGTAGTCTTACCTGAACCTGTTTCACCAACTACAATCAAAAACTGATTCGATTTTACTGCTTCCACTAGATTAGATCTGTAATGATAAACCGGTAGTGTTTCACGTTGCTCTCTCATCGATAAACTAGTTCGCTTACCATATGTAACTTTAGTTTGACTTTTCTTCCATTCTGATATTTTGTCTTGTTTCTTTTGTTCAATAATAGCATTCCGTTCTTTCTTTTCTCTTTCTAAAAGGGGATCGTGAGAATCCATGCTTTTTGCTTGTTCTCGTTTCTCTGTTTTCTCCTTTTCTCTTTGTTGCTTTAATTTTTCATCCTTATAATCACGAGCAAGAGTTGATCCATTCATAGCAGCTCTACTCATAGAGCCCTCTGGGTTTTGAACTAGAGTTACAGGCTGGTAATCATCTGATTCTCGCATTTGACCTTTCAAGAATGTTGGTTCATTATTGGTTATTTCAATGTCTATATTGAGTTCACCTGGATCTGATTTATTTTTATCGCTATTATTATCCCTGAAAGCATCATTTGGATCTTCATTAAATTCTGATAGTTCAGGGTAATCCAGGGGTTTAGCAGCACCAGACGCAATCAATTGGCGAATTTCCCACCTTTCTGGGGACGTTAATCTTCGTTTGGTTCCTCGTGATGGCTGTATTTCTTTTTGTCCCAAGCGACCCTGACGGTCTTTCATTTCTTCGTCTTCGTCTTCTTGCCTCATTAACTCAAGTTCTTCTGATCTATCTAAACCCGTAACCTGATCGATGCCTCTCATTGAAAGTGAAATTTTTTCTCGACTTCTTTGATTAGACGTATTCCGTCGATTTGATGATTGTTGATTTTGAATATCTATGACTTTAACAAAAACTTGCTGATTGTGTTTCAATTCGTCTTCGACCTTGTTAACTCTATTTTTACCATCAAACGAAATTTGAGAAATGTGACATAGTCCTGACTGAAATGATGTTTGACTATTGAGTCTTATGAAGGCACCAAACGGTGCTATATTATTGACGAAACCTTTATATACTCGACCAATTTCTATAGCTTCATATTGTAGGTACCTTGATTTGATATTATGATCGTGTATGTCTTTATGGTTTACATTGGGTTCAACATTACGGTTATCTTTCGTTGGTTGCTTCGTTTCTGACTTAATCAAATCGTCTCGAAATTCTTCTTTAATATAAGGTCTTGATTCAGTTTTAATTTGAGGTGGCGAAGCTGCCTTGAGTGGGTGACTTTTGTCCTTTTCTTCCTTTATTATTGGTTGGGGTTCTTTTTTTATCATTGGGTGTTCTCTTTTGATGAACGTCGATTTGTCAATGACTTCAAATATATCCAGAATAAACTGCTTGGGAAAATCTTCACCTCCATTTTGATCGATATTGCTCTTAAATGATTTAAGTCTTATCAACCTATTCTTGTTCGACTTATCTTCGGCCTTAATATATAAATCATGTACAAACTTTGATACTGTTAAATCATCATCAGGGATTTCCAAGTGTTTCCTCACTAGTTGTGCAAGATTCTGTAATAGTGTATTGTCGGTGTCTGATCCCGATGAAGACATTAATGTTTTGTTGATCTATAATAAATTGTTTTTATATGTTTACCATTACTATCAGATCTTAGCTTTAACTTTACGTATATTTTTGAGATGTGATGGGTCGCATTAAATTTAGCTAGTACGATAACTTCCATTTACAAGGTACAACTACAGTACTGCTCGTTCAAAACCAAGCAAATCGAGTTTTTCAATTTATATTTTATGAGCTGTTATGCTTTATACACAATTTGAAATATATCTATATATATATCAACTGACACGCCTCCTAATAATCTTCAATTTCTCTGATACCATTTTGATCAACAACTTTAACGTAAACACCTTTAAAATCAATAGGCATTCTTGTCTCCAATTCTTTTAATGATCTTCTCAATAAATCTAAACCTTCTTCGAGATTCATATCAGGTCTGTAGTGCTTATCCAACAATGAGGTACAATAAAATGCTGCATAACCATGTGCACCATACGGTAACTCAGTTTGAGTTCCTAAATAATCTATCCAGTTTAAGCTAGGAGTATTAGTTTTGACATCATAACCACCAAGCAACACATTTACTTGATAAGGTTTACGAGATCTGATAGAAGTAGCCAATTGATTTCTAACATATGATGCAGTCGCTTTTGGTGATAATTCTATGTCGTTTTCTCTCATTGTGTATAATTGAATATTAGCTTGGATATATTCGGCAAATTGTACAGTATCACCTGACTCACCTGTATACGCAAGTAAGTTATGGGAGTTCAATACACGAGTCTTATCATCTGTATCTTTTAATATTGAAATACCTCTTGTGGCGGCTTTTGAAGTTGCAATAAGCGTAACGTCTTTTAATCTAATACCTAAAACAATATCCATAGTGTGTTATTTTTGTAATTGTTACTATAGCCCTATAATAAATCTTTATACAATGATTATGAAGATCTGAAATTTAAATGAGTAATTCAAAGTAAATATGAAATGGTATTCTTATCGAGATAATTTTTTTTTCAACAATATAGAATAAATGACGATGGTAATGTGAATGTATAGAGACTATATGTGAAGTATCGACCCAGGATTCAATTGATTGCAATAATGAAGGGAGGTTAAAATGAATTTCAATTCAATTCTAAGCGTTCCTATGTATTTGCCATCCATTTTATTCAACTTCATTAAGCATATGTTGAGATGTTTTGGAGGAGTCGTGAACAGTCACAGAAATGTACGGATTTGCGACATTCGTAATGTCGTATTACGATTATATAAGCGATATAAGCTATGACATATAAGCTATAACATATAAAACATGGCCATATTATCCAACAGTCAATTAGTATCACTTGAAGCAGGTGTTAAGACTCCACAACACCCCGAGCGCAAGTGGGAGGCAAATTTTTACTTTCATTGAAGCTGGTGAAAATTCTGGGAGAATTCTCAAACCAAGCTATGTGGAATGCAAAACCAAGATCTTACACACAATTCGAGACTTTTGTCGAAATAAACATAATTTCTAAAAATCAAATAGAAGTTGTAGAATTGGAAAGAATAGTAGCGCTATTGGTGGTTTTGTAGTAGCTGTCGCTTGAATCTAACTTCAAATACGAAGACGACAATATGCCTATACGTAACCAAACAAAGAACATGACTCAAAGCTGGTCAAGAAGGACGTAATTTCACGTTAAAGTGCTAATACTTTCGCTTTCACGTTATCGTCTGCTTATTGCTGATGAAGCAGAAGAACGGCCAATGGCATCCAAGAAGAAACGTGCAGCCGAAGTGAATCCAGAAGGTCGGAAACGTTTCTATTTCGAGAAAATAATGATTATCTAGATAATCAGTGATGCCCCGCCAACAGCAACATCCGTAGTCGGATGCGCTGGTGGTGAATTTTCTTCATATTTGATATACTTCAGCTCTTCATGGTATTGGGCTAGACCCCATAAGCCTGAGCACGGCTGGTCGATATTGTCATAAGTCTAATTCAAATGCTTTGTCAGTTTTATTTCTGTCGTTTTTACCCTCGGATATATTTAGAAAGTAGCCCCGGAAGTTTCGAGTAACAATGAAAAAAAAATTGTATGAGGAACCAACAATAAACATGGATCAATTATGTGATAAGTAAAACCACATTTTTTACATAATCTTCTCCGTTTTTCTTTTGAATAAGAACTTCATAAGCCCTGGAAACACTTGTATGAACTTGTATTAAGTCCAACGTATGGTCCCATATTGAGTTTCATGATTTTTTCAGTTACTATTCTCTGAAATAACTTTTGATATAAAATTTCGGTGAAAGTGAACTCCTTGTTATAATAAAAAAATTATTGGATCATTCATTGAAGGGTTTGACCAACTGAAAGTTCAGGTCCATTTACTAATACCCATAATATTAATTCAAAGTTAATATCCATCCACCCAACTCAGCACAATAGCATTCACGATAAGCTCTCAGTCATATCCCGACTCCATAGGCTTTACCATGTACTACAACTTTGCATATATATCCCTAGCATTGGCTATTATATTAATACCCTTTTTGATACCCATAAGAACAAAATCTCTCGTTTTCAGACAACTTCGAAACATTTTATTGGTTTTACTTCTTATATGTACAATAATAACGTTGACTCCTCGAAAGGCAGTCGATGGTGCTCCTTTACATAAGTATGGTCAATCTCAACTTGCATTCTTTAGTTGTGATTTACAAATTGCTAGAACAGCAACTTTTTGTGAGCGAAATACCAATGATTTCGGTCGTTCATGCTATTGTAAGAATCCCAATGCAATGTCTACCATTGCTCATTGTTATAACATTTCACATTTTTCAGAGATTAATTCATTTTTAGATAAATGTCGAAATGAATATAATGCACCTATAACCAGACTTCAGTTCAATGAGTCTTTATCAAACTATACCAAATTTGCCAAATCAGTTGATGAAATAGAAGATTTCGACAGATCAAAGCCCATCGAAATCCCGATCAAATTAAATGATTCAGTAGTGGACACTTATAAGAATGCATATGACCAATTTTTAGGTAACTATGATCGTTCAGTTGACTATGGTGCATATCTCGTAATATATTGGTTAATCATTTTTGGTATGGCTGCAATTGGCAATTGGACAAAATTTATGTTCCCTCGGATCTATGAAAAATTGACTGATCCACTAACCAATTGGTTTCGAAAATCATTCAGCTTGCCAGCGACTATTGGAAAAAGAAAAGCTAATGAGAAGCCGTTCTTAAAAATACTTGACATGTTAGTTCCTACGAGGGCTGAAACTTTGATATTAACAACTTTTTTAGCCCTCTCCATCTTCTTCACATTGAAAGACATTCATTACTATGAAGGTGATCCTGTATTTCAACGTAAATCACAAGCGCTTTTAAGATACTATGCAGTGAGGACAAGTATACTAGCTAGTGAATTAACGCCTTTACTTATTCTATTTGGTGGGAGAAATAATTTTCTACAATGGATTACTAGATGGGATTATGCAACTTTTATTACCTTTCATAGATGGTTATCTCGTATCATTTTTTGCTTAGTCTCCATCCATGGGGTTTTTTACTCACTTTATACCAGCAATTATAATACTTTAATTCACAAACGCTATGTCATATGGGGCGTCATTTCCACTTTATCTGGTGCTATAATCATGATTCAGGGATTATTGGTATTGCGAAGAAAGTGTTATGAGGTATTCTTGATCTTACACATAATCCTTGCTTTGTTATTCATTGGTGGTGCTTGGTATCACACTCTTGATCTTTATTGTCTTTGGTTTTATTATTACGCTGCGGCTATATGGCTCTTTGACAGAATCATTAGAATTGGACGTTTGATTTCTTTTGGGTTTCCAAAAGCTAAAGTAGTCTTGCTTGCTGACGAAAGCTTAAAAATTATCGTACCTAAACCAAAACATTGGGAAGCTATCCCTGGCGGACATGCTTATATTCATTTCTTAATCCTCGATTGCTTTTGGCAATCACATCCTTTTACTTACACTATTTCAGTTAATCCAAAAGAATCTAATATAATATTATTCATAAAGGTAAAGAACGGTATAACCCAGAGATTATACAACTTCTTGAAAACTCATCCTGGTCGTACTACTGAAATCAGAGTTGCTATCGAAGGTTCATATGGAGAAGAAACCCCTGCTCGTAAATCTAATTCAGCTGTTTTTGTAGCGGGCGGTAATGGTATACCAGGTATATATGCTGAGATTTATGATATGGCAAAGAGATCACCCGATAATACCAAACAACAGATTCAATTAATATGGGTAATAAGGGAAGTCAAGTCCTTGTATTGGTTCTACGAAGAGTTGATTTCTTTGAAGAATACCAAAATAAAAACAACTATCTATATCACCAAGCCCAACCTTTCTTCTTGTCTCGATGAATTTGACAAAAGGTTTCCGACAATAAATGAAGAACTGCCTGCCTCATTTCTGGAAAATGAGAATGAAGAAGAAGTAGAAAGTTACAACCATTTTTATGCTGACAACCTGGGCAATGATGCTCATCGTTCTAAACAACCTCTTTTATCCAACCTGACTCCGATGCATCATTACAGTTCAATATCTGGAAGTTTGGAAGACTTTTCTGAAGAAAATGAACCATCGACTTCATCAATCCAGTATGTCATTGAGAAAGTCAAAGAGGAGTTATCCTACATCAATTTCAAAGAAGGTAGACCATCGATGGATACGTTAGTGTCTTCAGTAATCAAAAACTCCGCAGGATCCTCAAGCTTCATAACTTGTGGCCATCCAATTATGGTTGATGATTTGAGACAAGCAGTTGTTAATAATATCAATAATAAAGAGGGGAAGAGAATTGATTATTATGAACAATTACAGGTTTGGGCCTGACCTTCTTTTCTTGGATGACAGTCACCTTTCATTTCTGCTAAAAATATTTTAAATATCATAAGTTTTTTCGTTTAGTTTGCGTCATTTCTTCACCACTTCACATTATTTGAATGGTTTTAGTTCAAAAAGTAAAATGTAATCTATCTTACCAACCAATCTAATATCCTACATTTCAAATTCAGTCGATTATTTTCTGCTCAATGGATTTATAGCTGCGCACTCGCGAGATGTTTGACTGTGCCAAAAGAAAGTTCATGATGCGATTCCGCTATCAAAAAAATGTAGGACTAAGATTAAATTCTGGAGAAAAAGAGACTGAAGGTTTTAAAAAGAGCAACAATTTAAACTCAACCCAACAATTCCAAATCAACAGATTGTTATTATCTTGGCAACGCAGTAAAAGGAGGAAATCATCTTTTAAAATATTTCTGAGAAAGTTCATGTTGGCATTGGTATAATTGAGCAGCGGTGAGCTAAAACTAAAGCTCATACTATCTGAAAGGAAGGTGACTTTTGGACAAATAATTCGAGTTGAACTTAATTTAATAAGAAGGCATTAAAATTCTATGTTTCAGAGAATAAACGGTAGTTAGAAGCGGAAAACTTACTCTTTCTTCTCAAAACTACTATGGAACCTTTATTTTGCTTTCAATGATTAGTAGTGATTACTCAAACGAGTCTAGAAAGGAATATCTGAATGTATGGCTTGAAAAATATAAATTTGTTTTTTATTATCTTGAATATATATTTAACTATGAATTGACTGTATACTTTTCTTCACTATAATGAATATATATTTAACTATAAATTAACCATTTTCCGTTGAATTAGCGGGGCATAATCGTGCAGATTGAAAAAAAGTAAATTTTTTTTTTTTTTTTTACTATAAAATTAGAAGAAAAGATTCCAAAGCATGTAGAAATTTCTCTAAAGTTTAAATATTGCATATCTATTTTAATTTTTAAAAAACCAACAAATAAGGTTGTATAGTGTAGTGGTTATCACAGCTGGTTTTGATAAAGAATCATTATCTCAACCTTCCAGCTAACCCCAGTTCGAATCCGGGTACGACCTTTACTTTTTTTTTTTCGCTCGTACTCTCCTCATAAGTTTTTGAAAGTTAGGCGAGATGGTGGTCAGTGACATTTTCACCGAAAATATTAAAAGAAGAACACGAATGAACTAAAAACCCCTTCAATTTTGACCAGGTGCCTTGAAAGCGAAATGGCATCGCTTTGTAATAAAGTTGACACGTATATTTTTACTATTCAATCAAGCTGGTGAAAAAAGTACCAAACCATTACATTCTTCAATGATAACTAGTGAATTTAAGTAGTATTCATTTCAATATAACGGACCAATCATGATATTTCTTCATTCTTTACAGTATGTGTTAAGTCTGATTTCTTTTACATTAGATCTGCTTGTATGTTTGGACTTCGTAGGTACCGTAAATAATGGTTGTGTGTGCTTATAAAGTCTTTAGAAACCCTCTATATATTATCCTTCGAATACTTGATATAAGGAGTGTTTCTTTTAAAGACTATATTCTACTTAGCGCATATAATGCCGTGTACTGCTGATAATATATACATACTGCTTAAACTCTCCTTACGGATTGTCGTCTACTTGTTGTTCATTCATCAAGCTAGAGGGTGTGTATTGATCCTGGGATGTTGATGGTACGTTATAATAAAGAGATAGGAGGTTTACAATATCATGAGCAAAACTTGGTTTGAAAGGTAGCCTTAAAATTTTTACTGTAGTTCAAACCACCACACATACATTAGTCGAGACTTCTATATAGAGCCGCCCTTTCATCATATAAAGCTTATATGAAAGTTGCAAATTATCTATACTGCATATAAATACCTTTTTTTCATAATTAATTTTTTTTTTAGGATGAGCAGCTCTTCAAGTTTTCAATTCTTGATAAATAAATCTAGCAAATATCACATTTTGCTTATAGTGTTTAACCTTTAATATTATCCAAGTCATGATCAGAACAGTTAAACCCAAAAATGCTCGCTCTAAAAGAGCTTTAGCTAAAAAGGAAGCCAAGCTAGTTGAAAATACTAAAACTGCATTATTCGTTCCAGGTGCTACTGGTAACAAATTCTTACACGATGCTATGTGTGATTTACAAGCTCTCAAAAAGCCAGACATCAAGAAATTTTCCAAAAAGAATGAAATAAGACCATTCGAAGATGCTTCACACCTTGAATTTTTTGCTGAGAAGAATGACTCTTCGTTGATGGTATTTTCCAGTCATAATAAAAAAAGACCAAATACATTGATTTTTAGTAGATTTTTCAACCATAAAGTTTTTGATATGATCGAATTGTCAATCCAAGATAACCACAAGCTTTTACAGGACTTTAAAAAAGCTACATTCACTATGGGTTTGAAACCAATGTTCACATTTAACGGTCCTGAATTTGACTCTCATCCAGTTTTTCAACACTTGAAGTCTTTATTTCTCGATTTTTACAGGGGCGAAGAAACTGATTTACAAGACGTTGCTGGTTTACAACACATTATTGCATTGTCAGTTGGTGAAGTTGAAAATCCAAATCCAGCTAATTTGCCTTTATTACATTTCAGAGTTTATAAATTGAAAACTTATAAGAGTGGACAAAAAGTACCAAGAGTGGAAATAGATGAAATAGGTCCAAGACTTGATTTTAAAATAGGTAGAAGAACAACTCCTGCCCCTGAAGTTGAAAAAGATGCTTATGCCAAACCTAAACAATTACAAGCTAAAGTTAAAAAGAATGTTTCTACTGACTTCATGGGTGATAAAATTGCTCAAATTCATCTTGGTAAGCAAGATTTAGCTAAAATGCAAACCAGGAAAATGAAAGGTTTAAAAGCTAGATATGATCAAGATAGTGAAAATGATGATGACGATGATCAATTTGAAGATGCTGAAGAAGATATATCATCCGACCCTGAAGAACCAGAAACAAAGAAACAAAAAGTTTAAGTTTATCTTCTCAAATGTTTTCCTTAGATGTGAAAAAATTGTACATTATTTAATTATATATTTACTTCCGTATTCTTTATTAGCTACTGTTATATAGTTTAGTTTAGAAAAATCTATTAGCTTCATCTCGAATTTTTTTAGTGTGGCTTACATAATCCTTTCCGACTTTTTTTTTCATACAAAAGCGTAAAAAGTAAACATAGTTAAAGATGATAAAACTAAAAAGTTGACATACTTAAATATCATCGCCTGTATAATTTGAGTTACTTGAATGTCTTTCAATAAAGCATCCATATTCAAGGCCAGACAGTCTGGCGCTACTGCTGCAAGCAACTCATCAATTCTGCCCACTCCGGACTCAAATATATCGATTATTGAAAATGGAAAAACTTCAGCTTTTGAATTAACAAAAAATGAAAAGTATTGTGTTTCCAAGCTACCTGCTTTACCACATATTCTTAACAATCTCAATCCTTCAACTCCTTTGAATGGATATGCTGATCGTTTGTCCAACTTTTCCTTAGTGATTGACTCAGATGCCATACACGTGTGGAACTATAATTCAACAGATTCCTTACCTATTTCATTTCAGTTTCCATTGGACCATTCATCTAAGGGGTCACTTTTACCTTTGGCTATTTTGACCAATCCCTCTAGTGGGGCTACATTTGACCCAGGGTTGGTGATCATCAACTCTGAAACTGGACTTATCAAATTTTATGAAAGCGTTCAACATGCCCCCGCTCTTGGTTTAATCAATAACAAGTCTTTAGAAGCCACCATTAATATACAATCGAAGCACGGTGAATACCTCGTGCTAGCCGAAAATGTCGAACCTGCTGGGGTAGTAGTTGCCACTTCTTGGAAACGTGTTGTACTAATTTCAATCCGTGATTTCAAAGGCAAACCTCAACTTTCGATCATAGAGCTTTTGAGTCCATCAAAAACGACAAGTCTCTTCTCGGGCTTTTTTACAAGAGGTATCTCGGAGAATAAAGTTAGTGATGAAATAGTGAGTATCAAATCAGGAAAGATAATAAATAATGGTTTGATACAAGAGATAATTGTTCAAGATTCGACTGGTGGTTACGCCCGTTTCACATACCAATCGCTCGCCACTAATGGTACCTCTTACATCGACAAAAAGAAAACGATCAAGCATAGCTTACTGCCATATTTGGAAAATAATCTTGATGGTTTTATTCCTGGATCTAGCTTCAATATAAAGTTTTTGGATTTATGGCCCTTAGAATTAAAGGACCAGGTAAATATTTATGCTGCTTTGATATTAGTTGGGGATGATTTTAAAAGTGATACGGATAAAAGCCTTCTTATTATCACTTTAAGAATTGATGAAAGTGGTGTTCTTTTATATGGCTCTCATAGGTTGACCACTTATAACTCAGATGATCCAATTTCTCTGGTCAACAAGCCTAAGTTATACATTCCAAATCCTGGTGCGGCTGCGTTCGTTATTTTGGATAATTCTGTAATATTGACGGATATAAACACATCATACATTGAATCCCAAAGGATTGGGAAATACTACCGTCCAAGATGGGAAGACGTTGTTAAACTAAAATCGTCAGTCAATATAATCGGGGAAGGTTATGAAAACTCATCATCCAGTACAAACCCTTCTTTGATTTTACTTACTAGTAATTCAGGGATTTTGAGAATCGAGCGCTTCAAAGGGCTGGAAAATTTGGTGGAGTTTGATTTAGACCAAGAGGAATATGATCCTACAAAAGTTTTGAAATCTCATATAGAACAAGGTATATTTTATAGCGGTTCCAATACTATTGAGTTTGATATCAAAGTAGAGTACACAGAAGACATTCTTAATGAGGCTGTTTCTCAGATCATTAACGAAATAGTATATAACACATCTCCGTACTTACCAGCATTCTTACCTTCTATTAAAGATTTCATGAAGTTGAAGGTAGATCTATTCCATCTTTTGATCAAATACACCAAGAGAAATTTCGTTGAGTCATATAATAAAATAGCTCCGCAAATAATCAAAGCACTCGAGATGATTACTGTTGCATCACATTTATGGGATCAAATTGATTTGGACTCAGCAAATAACGGGTATTTAAGAAATGTACTCGTTCAAATCATAAAAAACAAAAAAATAGTTGATGTCAATGATAATGATGACATTTTGAGAATTTTTTTCAGCCAAGGGCTGAATGAAATTAATAACGTTTTGACAAATTTGATTGAAGTTTTAATACAGGACAATTTCTCCCTCCAAAGAACTATCAGCTTACTAGTTGAAACTATGTATAATGGTGTTTTAGTAAACGAGGAAAAGTATGTAGTAGGTCAAAATGAAATGCACATTCAAAAGTTATGGATATTTGATACTACGCTTCTCATGAGAATCGAGGAAATATACAACAAGGCATACTGCACCAATAACAGGGACTTTGAACTTCTTACATCCACTCAAGCTCGAGATGACTTATTTCATTTGACTGATGTATTGTACTACTTTTGTACTAATGCTATACATTATATGAAATGGGAAGATAACCCTCAATTGATCGAGTATTTGCAATGGTTCAATGAAATTAAATATGAATGGATACAAGCTATGATGAAGCACGGATTAAATGACAGTGCTATCTCTATAACGGAAAAATATCAAGATTTCATCTCGTTGTCAGAAGTTCTCGAATCTAAAATGTCGAGAATTAGGGAACAATCGGGAGCCGAAAGCATCGAGTACATCAGATTAAACAAAATGTATGAATCATATTTCGAAAGATACGGATATCAATTTGCATCAAATTTGTATGAATTTTATCTCAAAACTAATAACATACAAAGGTTATTATTAGACTTTGAAAAGTACAATGTCTTTTTAAAACAATTCTTCACTGAAAATCCAAAGGAGACATCAGAAGTGTCGTGGATTCGTATGTTGATTGATGGCAACTTCAGTGGCGCTTCTCAAACGATCATCGAGTCTGCCGAGAACAAGCGAGACGATTATCAAGACAACAAAGAATTAAAATACTCACTAGGAAAACTAGCAGCTATAGCAGCGAAAACTACGCAAGGTAATGCAGTCAACAGAAATGCGTTAGATGAATTTATCGATGAATCAGAAAATAATTTGATTCAGGTTAGAATCCAAAATAATTTATATAACAAACTCCTAAAGTTTACTCAAAGCGAAAGACAATCTTTGAATTTGGACTATGTTGTTGATAATTTTGTCAATAGAGAATTTGTGGATCCTCACTCGGTAAAAAAAGTCATTGAACCGTTTTTTGAAAATTTCAGCAAGAACAAACCGCTCTCAAGCTTTGAACTTATTGAACTTTTAACTTTAGTCAAGCCAACCTTGGATTTTACAACAGGTTTCAGTGATGCATGCAAAATATCTGCATTACTAACGAATGATGCATCATATAAGTTTTATAGTCAGCTGATTTGGTTAAGATTATTGACAATTACCGATGATTGGTCAATTTTATCATCTACACAAAACCACACTGATGAACATATAAAGCGCAGATTTCATGACACTATACTATACAAAACATTGTCAATAGTGGGGGCTGATAGTCCGTTGATAGAAGAACTCAAAGCATTAGTGGAATCAAATGGCTCATCCATAATTGGCTTTGAAGACGAATCTTTTCCAACAGAGTTAAATAATACTTTGATACAGATCTTGGAAGATAATTTGAAAAATCACAATTTGAAATCATGGATAGATGCTCTTCACACCGAAATCAAAACTTCTAACAAAATTTGAATGAAGATGAGTCTTATCATATATATCCTAGTTTATTTTGTATGCTTTTAAGTATGTATTACTGTTATCTAGATTTTTATATAGTACAAATTTTGCGTTAGTCATTTGGCTCGTTTCAAGTAGTATACCTGGCTGAAAATTCACCTTCGGGAGATTCATCTTTTTCTTGGTTTATATCGCCATCATCATGGTCGTATATATGTTCTTCATTATCACGCGGCTCCTTTTCAAGTTTTATTCTGACTAAACACTCAGGCAATGGTTGCAGCTCTTCATAATCTTTTTTAGAATAATTCATAAGGCCCAAAGAGGCTAGCGAGACAGACTTAACGACATTTTGCCAATTAGAGAGCACCAAAGCAGCACTCTCAGCACCATCAGCCATCGTATCAAGTTTTCCTTCTAGTTCGTGCAATTGTCCTGTTAATGTGGACGTAGTTTTTCTGATATCACGCAAGTAATCTAATTCTGCCCGCTTTTCAATAACTTTCTGCTGAATACTTTGAGTAGGTTTTGGGGGGTTTTTCCAAGCCATCATAGGATATCATTCACTGTACTTATCTGTTATATGAGTTGTGGTGGTTGTAGCTAAAATATATGAATCAGTTTGTTTTTATTTATTTACGCGCAGTGCAAAATGTACAGGATCGTTGTTTTGATTTTCAACTGTTTACAAACACCGATACTTGAATAATCAATTATAAATAATTCGAAAGATTAACAGATGATCATATATTTTAAAAGTAGCAGACGAATTTATCATTAATATGGCCAGACCATCTCTAGGGTCTCAATACTTTCAGGAAGTTGCGAACAAAGCGAGTGCCAGAAGGCAAAGTTCTTTACATGAGTCTTGGAATGAACATAACAATAATCGATCTAAAACTCAATCTCCAATTTATACTCATTCCAAGAGTGAAAGAGAAAACGAAAACCCTGAGGTAGATTCATTGAAACTAAAATACTTGGTTCAAAACAAATCGTTAGCACAACAAAACTCAGCAATGTCATCCAAGTTGTCCGATATGGAATCAAAAATAAGTGATTTAATAAACGAAAACATGTCATTGAGAAAAGGCAAATCAGTACATGAAATCGACTTCAAGAAACATCTTGGAAAAAAGCTACTAGCGATAGAAAGAAATTTAATAGCTAAATTTGATGAGGTTTTCCAAACCTTGAAGAATATCAGAAGCGAAGAAGGACTTGTTGAAAATCCTCAACTAGATATACTCGACGAATTAACACGACCAACTACTTCAACTCCAATCGATGATTCCAGAAGAATATCGGGATTTGGAGATCCATTTGAACCAATCTTTAATGCTCACATGATATCAAGCTCAAATAATACCAAACTCGTTTTGCCATCATCACATAAAGAATTAGGTGAACTTACTTTCCCACCTTCTGCAAACGATAAAACTCAAACTAGCTCAGATAGGTCTAATATCAGACAAAGGTCGCCTGAATCGAAAATAAACGCAAGTTCTTTATTTGACGAGAAGGATGAAAGTGATCACGAATCAATAGTGGAAGTATCTGAAAGAGTCAATGACACAATAATGGGAATCAGCGATAGCACTACTAGATGTAAAGGCGATTCGGCCATCAATGAAATGGAAAAACAGCAACTTCTACCGGATTCATTATCAAAATTAGATAACAAGTTCAACGTCTTCCGCGATAGTGAGAAAGAAAGCAAGGAAGTAGTCATCATAAACAAACCCGCTGTCAATACCAAAAAGAAACAATATACGAAGCAGAAATCCATAGAAGGACAAACCTATTCGATAACGGATAAGGATCAAATGCAAGAACCTTCGAAACAAGGTCAAAAAGCGCCTCTGACTCAAAAGCTTACGGTAGAGTTAGGAATCAAGAATGAAATTGAGAAGAAAAAAGAAGGTGACGGGCTAGTTGCAGTGAATGAAAACCCAGTCATCAAAAGATCCACTAGAAACAGAAAGAATATAGACTATACGGTGTCACTACGCAAAAAACTAAGAAGAGAGTCAGAAAAATTTGTTGATGCAGTAGATGGATTCATACCGCAGATTGGTCCAAAAATAGAAAAAACTGGTCTTGAAAGTTTACATGAACAGGAAAAAGAAGAATCTTCAGATGAAAGAAAAAGAGCAACCGACATTATCCATCTGAGTGTTAACGAACACACCAACAGTGACAAAACTGCAAATACAACCTCCATGAAAAGGAAGCAAGACCAAATACAGGAGGCAAGTAAGAAGGTTAAGAGAAAGCCTTTATCCAATATCAGTAATTCAAGTCAAAATATGAGAAGCACACCAATTAAACATAAAGGAAAACTTCGAGGAGAACCTGAATCAGAGATTTCGATATTCGATTTCACAGACGATGACTTGGTAAACACCAAGGCAAAACCAAGAACCAAATTGGCAAAGAGATAGACGCATGGTATGAAGTAGTTTGACAATTACGTAGATTAAGTATTATTATTCAATTACTGATTATATATATGATACAATTATTAATTAAATGTTTTTTTTCTCCAGACCATTTTAAACACTCATTTTCATCTTAATTGGTGCGTCAGGTTCATATCCTATAATTTTGAAGTCCTCAAATTTGAAATCATCGATTGATTTAATTTGTGATTTTCTTGTATCATCAATTATTAATTTTGGAAATGATTTTGGGGTTCTTGTTAATTGAGTTTTTAAGGCATCGATATGATCTAAATAAACGTGAGCGTCACCCATAGTATGAATGAATTCACCACAGTCCATATCAACAACATGTGCGATCATTTTCACCAATAATGCGTAAGATGCAATATTAAATGGAACACCTAAGCCCATATCACAAGATCTTTGATATAATAAACATGACAATTTTGGTTTTTCAGAATTTGAGGGGAAGCTCACATAGAAATGACAAAATACATGACAAGGGGGTAAAGCCATTTTTTTGAAATCAGGTGGATTCCAAGCTGACATTATAATTCTACGATCATAAGGACTTGTTTTTAATTTATTGATAACGTCTTGTAATTGGTCATAACCCTGATTTGTATAGTCATCATTACAGGTTTTATATTCAGCACCAAAATGTCTCCATTGAAATCCATACACTGGACCCAAATCACCTTCACGACGATCAGTTAAACCAAGAGAATCTAAATATTCACGAGATCCATTACCTTCCCATATTTTAACGCCTTTCTCACTCAATTTATTGGCATCAGTAGATCCTTCAACGAACCATAATAATTCATGAATGATACCTTTTGAAAAAACCTTTTTGGTTGTTAATAACGGGAATGAATCATTAGATAAGTCAAATCTTAATTGTGGAGGAGCAAATATTGATTTCGTACCAGTACCAGTTCTATCAGGGCGGTGTTCACCTTCATTGATGATTCTTTCACATAAGTCAAGGTACGCTTGTTCGGCACAATTTTTGATTACAGTCATTTTAATTAGGATTTTATTTATATGTATTTGGATAATGAAGTTATAATAGTGAAAAAGGTTGATTTACGTTACTATCAATAATACTGAATATTAATATAAATCGCGTTGATTACGCGTCATACAAAAATTCTCTAATGGTGTACGGATTCATATCATTTATATAGACTTACCTTATAGAAACATTATAAACATCTTATTATGAACACTGATTCTTTCCAACCAATATCTGGCTGTGATCTTTGATTCATATCATCTCATCTTTACCCCTGAAAATTTCGTAACTTCTTGAGATGAGAGAGAAGTGAAGTGAATTATACATCTCATGTAGAGCAGACGAAACTAATGGCTAGTACATGAAATACTTCTGGACAGTGTAAATCAAGTAGCATCACCAGGATTTAGGTTCTTACTTCATTACATGTTCAGAATTTACAATTTTTTAAATTTAGTATTTTCATACATTCATGTGAAAGAACTATACAATGTTATAAACAGCAGCAGCTAGTAATATCAAATTAGAAAACCATTACTATATTGACAGAGTGATCAGATTATTTGCTTTCACCAAAGACAGCATCAGAGGCTTGTTGGACATAAGATTTAGAGTCACCGGAAGTGTTACCACCAACAACATTATCGGTTTTATCAGTAACTTTATCTTTTAAGTGTTCTGGAGTTGATTTTTCAGATTCTGGTTTGACAGCTGATTTGACTTTGTCACCAATATCTTTTCTACCTAAGTCGGACATTTTATGAGTTTAATTTATTAAGTTTAGAAATAAGGAAGTATATAATATAATCTGTGTATTGAAGATATTATAATGATGTAGAAAGAATTTTGAAAATATCATTGTAAAGTGGAAGTAGGCCCGTATTTATACAAAAGGGAATTGATGTTGTCGAGTGTCATTAAGAATTGACTTCATAGTACGTGACTTGGAGAACAGTGGGTTAACTGTTGCAGCAATACTTTTATTTTCGAGCAGTGACTGATTTGGTAATTTTGGTTAAATAATACTCGCAGGGTTGCTATTACCCAAAAGCACACATCAATCCACACCACAATCCACACCACAAAAGCTTGTCCCATAGGCGAGTAGACCGAATCCAGGCTATTATGGTATTCCGGTGGGTAGACAGAAGCATTCTTTAGCAAACATTGCTGCGTGCAGGCTGTTACCTAAATTAGCATTCAGTAGCAAGGGCAAGTCACATGCTCTCGTTTACTATGTAAAAACTACCGGATTGGTCAACCAGACATAGGCGTGCTACAATGTGACGTGTTAGTAACTACAGACCATTGGTATAGCCATGAAAATTTACATAATCACTTACATTTACATATGTCAATTGTGTGACTGATTTCTTAACGGTGTCTTCGCATCATTAACTTTAGACTATGTTGATCTTTTTTTTTTTTTTATATTTTTATTCATGTTAGTGAAAAACTTGGGGTAGTTAAACTATATGATATTTAGAATACATGTAACCATGATAGATATTTGAACCATTTTGGCTCGACCAATATGCAACGTGATTCGGCAATTCTTAGAGGCACCTCACCTTGCTTCATTGGCAATGTCTCCAAATATCCATCAATGACGACTTTCCTTCCCTTGGATTCCGTCACTTTTCCTTTTAATATAACTGTACTATTGGGAGGTGCTTGGTTCTTGAAATCAATTGATAATTTTGCTGTAACTCCCTTTTTCGATGGTAATTTGGCAAATCCACATGAACATAACCCCTCATCTAATATGGTTGAAACAATTCCATTATGAATCTTACCATCCTGACTTATTAATTTTTTTCCCAAGTGATAAAAACTTGTAAGTTGTCCTTCTTGTTTGTCTAGGAAAATAATTGGATCAATTTCGAACAAATCAGGTCCAAACAAAAGTCCTGATCCAACATGATTTTTCAAATGCTGAACCGGGAATAAACTACTTGAATTATGTTTTGTTATTAGTTCATTTGAATTTACCCGTTGAAATTCTTCAGTTTGTGATATTTGTTCAAGTAAGCTTTGATTAAGATCTGATACTTTACGATCACCTGAAATCTTCCCTTTTCTCCATTCTTTTGGATACAAAGCAAATCCAATCCCAAATGCTATGAATGGTGTGGTCAATCTTGTCAACGTTCTCAATGACATTTTTTAGTCTGTTATGGGCCAATCTTCTTTATCTCGATGTTGGCAAGATGAAGATTTATCAAAGTACGTATTCTGCCATGTAATTGTATCAATTTGAAGTATCCGTGTATCCTGCATGAGAAAAAAAAGATTGCATGCAAGAAAAGAGCCATACACCAAACATCACGTCCATCCCTTGTCTTTTCAAGTACATATTCCCATCAATGAAAGCATAATGGATGTAACTTGAATGAAGAGTGGGTAATCACGGTAAGTATGTGTATGTATTCTTTCTCAATTCGTTGCGAGACTAGTGTTAATTTGTTGCACTATACAATCTGTGTGCACTATGCTAGTGGATTTCTGAAGCTTTTTTCTTTCTCATATTGTAGAATGATTTTGTATTTTATGTATAGATCTAATCTTTTGATGGCACTAGTGTTAGAAACAATACATTTCATCATTTCTTCCTTTTTTAATTATACGTACCATAATTCACGACAGTAAAGGTCGGTGAATCTTAGCATAACCCTAACCATGAGTGAAGGTAAATTCAAACAAGACTTTCCTTCTTTAGATAGAAGGAAGAGATCAACAGGTTTTCAACCATTGAATAGTCTTCAAAAACCCAAACGACTAAAAGAAAGTTCAAATTCATATGAAGGTAATACTGCCACTCCCATAAATATAAATGAGCCTTTGCATGAAATAAACCAGAATTCGTCATCAAGCAGTATGAATACTTCCTCTTCACATCTAGTTCAATATGAAGGACCTTTTGGACTTACAAGTTCACATCATAGTGGAACATCATCTATATCACCATTCTCCCCTAAAATACATGACTCTGAGTCTTTCTTCATATATACATCAAGTAGAGATATAAATCTAAGAAAAGCCAAAAAGACTCAACAAATTGAAAATTCATCCGGTATACCAATATCAATCAGGTCAAACGAATTAAACTCACGTCCTTTGGTTAGATTATCATTAAGAAGTATCAATTTTAACGGGAACATATTTAAATCAGACCAAGATGGTAAATTAGATTTAATCATAACGGAAAATCAGCATTTCATTTGTTTCACTAGAGAAGGCAACATGTTGATTGAAAAATTAATTATCGATAAAATAAAGCATCTACAAGATTTAAAATTTGGTGCTACAAAAAGATCTTTACTCATTGAACTAAGAAATAGAAGGGGCTTCATATACTGTAAGTATTTTGACGATGATACCACTTTGACAAGTTTCTTTGATCAGCAAAAACATTGGAAAGTCAAATCAAAACCAAGATTTACAAACGAGGAGCTTATCTCACGAATTTCTGAAATTGAACGTGAAAGGATGGATGAATTCCTGACGAGTCACGCATCAAGTAAGTCCAAACCATCTTATCAAATTGACATACCATCAAATCAGCTTGGTCCAAGAACAAGGTCAAACACGACAAAATCATCATCTGAACCAACTTATCTAACAAATAAAGATGGCTCATTGATGGTGCTTGATCTGAATTCGGGTCAGCAGAGTCAGCAGGACGAAGATTTAAATATTCAGCAAATTGAGACACCTGCAGACTTTGACCCTGACTTGAAACATATTTTTTCTCATAACAAAGAATTTATAATAAGCTACTCAGATTTTAGAACTTTATATAACAATGACTGGATCAATGATTCAGTGATTGATTTTTTTATCACCTATGAGATTGAAAAGGCAATTTATGAAAAACATCTCTTCAAAGAGAATGATATTTATGCTTTCAATTCCTTCTTTTTCACCAAATTGATGTCGAAACAAAATGAAGACGATAATGTTGACTACTATGGCAATATAAAGAGATGGCTAAGCAAACTCGATTTAACTTCTTATCCGTACATTGTATTACCAATTTGTGAAAACCTACATTGGTATTGTTGTGTTATCAAAGGTTTACCTAATTTATTAAAGCCATATGAAAAGCCTAAAGGTAGTACACCTTCTTACAAAGGCAAAGATTTAGCCGCAAATACTAGTCTTCATGACACAAACTCTATTAGCGAAAGTAAGAATGATCACAACATTCTAGGAAGTGATAGTATATCCACGATGAGTACTGCCACGTATTCTACAAATGAATTGAATTCTACCGATACCAATGGCAATGATTCTCTAAAACACATTGATGCACTCAAAATACTATCAAGTCAACTGACTCACAATAATCTAGCCGAATCTAACTCAGATGATAATTCACAAGACAACAAATCTTCAGATCCTGATTTTCGACCAGGAATACGCAATACTAAGGATGACAATAAAGTGAAACAGGAAAAGAAGGATGTCAAGCCAAAGGTAAAGTCAAAAACGCATGCGGAAATTTACATTTTTGACTCTCTAAGCACGAGGCATGTCAATATTTATCACCCTTTAAAATCTTTCATAGCTGATTATTGTAAAGATAAGCACAATATTGAAGTCAATACAGACAGAATAAGGATATACTCCACCAAGGTTCCCAAACAAAACAACTTCAATGATTGTGGTATTCACGTAATCTATAATGTTAGAAAGTTCTTGAATGATCGTAAAGCATGTGAGAAAGTATGGAGATCTCATTCGAAACATATGGTCAGAAGTTTTTTTCTTGCCACAGAAAGAAATGGTATGAGAAAGGAGTTAATTGGCATTTTACTTGACCTCCATAAAAAACAATCTGAAGTTAATGATGAAAATGAGAAGTCAAATCCAATGCAAGGTAATATAGATCAATCTGAGGATGATATTGAAGTGATAGGATACAATCCTGGTAAAGAAGAAATTTTGAACAAGGCTGAAAGTGACCTTCAAAATCAATATGAAGCTCAGGATAAAAATGAAAGCCATATGCAAGAGAAGAATCCAGGACAAAGATCAGATCAAAGTGAAAATGGACTCACCATGGCTAATTCAAACAATGTGACTAGTGCTAAGAATTTCCGTGGGCACTCAAATGAAGCAGAAACATCACACTTTCTCGGTCTATCAACAAGACAAACGGAAAATCAACATAAAGCCCCAAAATCGAACAATAATAAAGAAAAAGAGCTTACAAAAAAAAAGCTTGATTTTTCAAGCTTCAACTTAGCATCTCCAGGTCTCAAAAACAAGCAATTGAAAGACATTTTTATTAATCAAAAAATTGGAATAGTGGCTATAAATACCTTGAATACGATTTTTAATAATAAACTAGAAAAGTTCAACTTGGATCAAGAGAGTCTAGTCAAAGATTTCAAAATCACTCTAGAGTCAGGTCTTGATGAAGATCTCATTAAATCCAAAACTACACATTTTTTGAATGTGCTACGTGCGCTTGGTCGCAATAGTGAAGCAGCTAGATCTAAGAATAGGCCAATGGATGAATCCTTGGTTATTCAACGTCCAAATGATAGTAATGACGATTTGAATGAAAGTGTCAATCAACTAAAGATTTCGAGTTCTCCATCGAATGGCCAACTGAGAGTTGATATAAAATGTCCCAATATCGTCAACGATAAAACAAGTGTCAATGAAAATCAATTACTATATACGATAAATTCCAAGATATCTTCACCAAAAGATAAAACAAACACGCTTAAGTCGCCGAATGCTGACACTAAGAAGAATTCACAAATAAAGACACGTAATATAATTAGTAATGTAAACACTAAGATGGATGTTGATGATGTCAATGGCAAATTGAGTGGCACACATGGACAAAAAAATGAAACAAGAATGTCAACAGTAAATGTTCCGAAGTTTGGTTCCATAGAAACTAAATCCACGAACGCTGAATATACCAAAAATTCCTTCTTGAATAATTTCAATATGTTAAATACTCAAGCTGGTATGGAATCCGATTTGGAGCGTCGATTGTTACTTCAACTACAATCTCATGAAGAAAACGTCAAAATACACAGTGATCAACATCATGACTTTAATAAGTCAACCCCGATAAAAAACCATCATCATAAAATTGACTCTCAAGTTAGCGACCTGAATTTCTTCAATCTTGGGGATCAAATCCAAGAACCCAGATCGAATATTGAAAGTAACAAAGAGTTTGAAATCATTCAAGAACTTTCACGATCGATGGATGAATCAGAGAGATCCCATAGGATAGAGAGTCCGCAGATGCAGTTAAGTGACTTGAGTAGAACGTTGTTTCAAAAGAACAAAACCGAGAAAGAGTCAGACAACTTTAATTTTAAGTCGTTACAGGAAGCCAAGATCACTGAAATCGCTGATTCTGATTCTCAAAGTAACGCTGACGACCAACAGAATGATTTGCTGCCAATAAAAAGGACGGATAACACACGTGAAATAACATGTGAGACTAAAAACGATACAAGTGAAACCGACGAGAAAGATGTGAAGGTTGAGAGAAAAGTTAGTGTTACAAAAGAAAATTTCGGTGACTTATCAAAAACTGCTGATAATTTGTCTAGGTCAATGGATTTAACTCCAAAAAAACCATCTCAAAGTATGACCAATAGTCTTTCAGACACAAGAAACACATACAATGCTTTCAAAGTTGGTCTTGTTGAAAAATTTCAAATTGAAAACCACAGATTATCTTTTGAGAAAAGTCATCTTCAAAGGCAAAGTAAAACAAAAAAACCGAACCCAGCGCAAAACAATACTCACACTGGAGGTGAATATAGAATTTTGAGAGAAAGAGTGAACCCCGATGATATCCAAGAAGTCAAAATGCCCTCTTCTAAGGTATCTCACGTTGGTGAAAATAGATTATATCAAAATACACGTGAAACACAAGAAATAGCAAAAGCCACTGAATCTGTTGTTGAGGTTGAAGATTTGACTAATCTAAACAATTCATTTCATTTGAAAAGCGCCAACGAGCGTAAAGACACAGAGATTATCCTTGATGATATAGAAGAGATTCAAGATATGAATACGAGCACGCGGCAAGACACGCTAGCATCAGAGATAAATAGAACAAAAATTATGTCAACCTTAGCTGGAAAGGATGAAAATTTGGCTGAAGTAAAAGAAGAACTTCCCCATAAAGCTACTGACGTGGAAAATCAGTATGAAATCATTCGCGAAAATACAGAACTTCTCACTGAAGTACAAGAATTGTCTTCTCATAGAGACACTGATGAGAAAGGCCTATATGAAGTTAGCCATGAAGATATAGAAGAAGTAGAAAGGTTTACCAAAAATATACGGCCAACAAAATCAACGGATCGTGGTAAGAAAGCAGGATATGATCTTGATATAGATGTTATTTCAGATTCAAGCCTAGATGAAGATGTGAAAAAAGAGCAGAACCTGGCCTCGAACGAATTACATCAAGAATCGATAAAAATCAGAAATATGGAAAATAACGAAAGTCTCACAGAAATAGGAGATCTGGCTATCTCTTCTAATTTTAGCGGTGTGGAATCCGATATTGAAGAAGTTCCAGGTCTTGGATGGGATAATCTGACTGCCAAAATATCTACTAATAAAACCGAGAAAAAAAAATTAGAGAACGGTGTGCCAAGCGAGGCGAGCCATAGAAGTCTACGAAAATCTAGTAGGAAAGTTGAGGACCAACAGACTGTTTTTGACGTTGATGACAACATTGAGTATGAGGAGCTACACGAAACTGAAAGCCCTGCTTTCAAACGTGGTTTTATACACTCTTCGCCAAATAGCGCAGACTCAACTAAAGACTTCAACTTAATTGAAAACAGATCAAAACCCAAAGGTATGAATAATCCAGTCTTCAAAGGAATAAATTCGACACACCCACGTCTGAAAGCTAAAGATTTGATGTGGGAGGTAAACGAGAAAGCAGAATTGAACAGAAATATACGGAATCAATCACAGGATAAGGCTGGTTCCAGAACTCCTCAATCAAAAAACAATCATTTACACTTGGCTGGCTCGCATTTCAAAGATGTATCAATGAGCCCTTCAAAGAAGAGTAGACAAACGAGAATTGTTTCAGTCCAAGAAGCTGATGACTTGGAGGCAGTAGATTTATCTCAAAATCAAGTTGTCGATTTGAGTGAAAGTCAGACAAAGGATAGCAAAGGTTTCTATGAAGATGGAAAAGTGACAATACCCGAAAGGAAGGCTTCTCATCCAAAAGATAATCAACAAATTTTGGAACGAAAAGAAGGAGTTATAAATACACTTCCCAATAGGAAATCTAGAATGACGAGAGCTTCACCAAGCACCAAATCTTCACCTGGCTCTTCATCTTACACAAGCAAACGAAAAGATGACTTGTCAAATGAATATATGGGAGATCATAATAAAATTGGTAAGAGGAAACAAACTGTTGACAAGACCCTGGCTATCGCCATAAAATTACCTTCAAATGACAAAGGGTTGGTATTCACTCAAAGACGAAGGACACCAACCCCACCTAGTAGATCACTCAGAGTTCACAGACACCCACAACAAGAAAATATATTTGAAAACTATAAAAGTAATATCGTAGATATCGCCTCCGACACATTAAGTGATATTGCAGATGATGAAGAAATTAATGTTGAATTGATATCTAGCAGCGATGAGGAAGTACAAGAAGAATCAGAGCCTGATGATTCAGCCGAAGTCTTATCCGTTGTCGACTTGCGTGACATAAGGTTCCTTAGAAGAAATATACAAGAAAAAGATACTAATACATATGTTTTGTCGAGAGACAATAGAGATGGCAGCATCTTCAAGAAGGCGAAAACCTATAAGACAAAAGAAAAAAATAATGAAAAAGGAGAAGATGAAGATGAAGGTGAAATTGAGGAAGTAGATGAAAGAATCGAAGAAGAAGAAGATGATGAAGATGAAAATGAAGATGACGATGAAGATGAAGAAGATGATGAAGAAGAAGATGAAGATGAATACAACGAAACGTTTCTAGGTGAAGATGAGGCTAGTGACGACTATAGCCTATCACCATCTTCTTTACGCATGAGGAAGTCAGGGAGGAACTCGATGAGACGTCTCAAAAAGACACAACTGTCTAGATCAAAACGTAGACGATTGGGTGGAACTTAATTGAATTGCAATTCTATATTAGTCATTCGAATATATGAACGCTTTATATCCAGCCTTAAATGCTTTTATATTGCAATGGATATCAAACAAATGCTTGTAGTAAATTTAAAAAAAAAACTTACTCGCGAATACGCGAATCAGTTTATAATAAAAAATGACAGATATCAATAACAGATCTTTATTCATAAGCACATTCAATCGACAATATTGATCATGTCAACCCAAGTGTCACCAGCAACTGCCAATGAGGCTAAATTTGATCAGTCAATTAACGTTGATCGAGTTCCTGAGCTCCCGGAACGTCCCACTCATCCCAATACAACGTACCCAAACTTACCCCTTACATATACCTTAGATGACAATATATCCACAATCTCTATTGTGAGACAACAAGACACATACTCTTTACCTACATTAAACGAATCTTCTGATTTGTTTTCCAATAATAGCATAAACTATGAAAATTTGAAGACCAAATTGAATTCAATCAAGGAAACAATTGGAAATGATTCCAGTAATAAAAGTTTACAGTTTTGGTATGATATGATTGGTGATTACAGCAACCAAATGATCAAAGACAATCGAATCGAAGAGATTGAAAGTAATTTAGTAGAAGGTATTCCAGAAAGCGTGAGAGCGTTGGTTTATATGAAAACACTACAAGTAAGATTTAAACTAGATTCGACCGGTTACGAAAACCTTTTGAGGAAAGCAAACCAATCAGTAACTGCTAAAAGTCAACAACTTTTCATTGATAGCTTAGCTGTTGATGAAAGTTTAAAAGAAATTTTAAGAATCTTCAATTACTATACTAATGAAGTTATAATCAATACAACCAGACTTGAAGCTATCAATAATGACACAGGAATAGCACCATTTGATAATAGCACAGATAATTTACCACCAAATAACTTCGTCATTCATATCAGTAAACTAATCAGTAATATTCCCAATTTGAACCGTGAAGAGTTACTTTCATTGTTATTGAAATTCAATAAGCTATTCGTCAGTTTGATAAAAGATGAGTTTTTCTACAAGACCAATAGATCAATGGAAGATTTGATACCCGAAGTTTTTACACACATAACCAAACAAGGAATCAATTTGATAAATTTTTACAAAAAAATTTTGTTCAATTTTTTCAACGAACAAATTGAGGATGTTGCATTGTTGTATAAAATTTTGGATTTCGTCGTATTTGAAGGTTTTGATTTTATTCCAAGAGTGTTGGTTGCAGCTTTCAAAGAAAACTCTGAAAAGCTATTAAGCCTTGAAGGCGACGAAGTTATCAAATTTTTAGACTCAAAAGAGTTGTTTAAAGTGATCAAGGAACAAGACATAGCAAAGATTTTAAAAATTGAACCACAAATAATTAAATATGAAAATGAGTACCATTTACTACATGCAAATTCTCTCAATAGTAACAATAACGAATTAACCAACTTGAAAGAAGTCAATGATGATTTGATAATCAAAATAAATGAATTAAAGCAACAGTTAAATAGTGTGAGAACAACCCATAGTGAGATTCTAGATCAAAGCGGTCAATTCAATACTCAGCTACAAGATGCTAAGAAAACAAAACTGGAATTGACTACATTGAGAGATGAGTTGCAAGAGAAGTATGGAAATTTAACTATGAAGGAAAATTTGAAAAATACAATCAATGCAAATAAGGATTTTTCATCAAGAAATAGTGAATTGGAAAAAAATATAGCAGAGTTGAAACAAATCATAGATGATAAGAATAACAAACTTGCTAAATATAACGCTTAAGTGAATATATATAATTAGTATAGCTCGAACGTGAAACATATATATGATTAGTATAGCTCAAACGTGACACCGATATCCTGCATATATAGCTTCAATATATTTAAATAAAAATAATATGAAGAACAAAGCTTGGGGGATCGTACGACTTGATCTCAATACATACAAGCATTTGAACAAACTGCAAGTTCCCTCAAATCTTCCATTCAAATCAGTATCACGACTCATAGTATTTAAATGGAATTTAATATGACAGAGTCCAGAAAACTACAAAGTGTAGGTATTGTCGGAGCGGGTTTAGTTGGATGTTTAGCGGCATTGGCATTCTCTGCTAAAGGATTTACAGTGTATTTGTTTGAACTGAGGCCCGACCCTACTGATATTCCTGAATCAAAGAATCTTAGATCAATAAACTTAGCAGTAAGTGAAAGGGGTATTCAAGCATTAAGATATGTTGATGAAGAAATGGCCGATAGAATTTTACAGCACATTATTCCTATGCATGGCCGTATGATCCATGATAAATCAGGTACCAAGCAAGAATCACAATTGTACGGTTTGTTTGGAGAAAGTATCAATTCCATAGATCGTACTCTTTTAAACAAAATATTGTTAGAGGAAATTACAAGATCTGACATAAAGTTATATTTCAATCATAAACTTATCAAATTAAGTGATTTAAATGATGAGGAAAGTACACCAAAGATGAAATTTGTAGACCTTACTGACAAAACCGATAAAAATAATATGAAAGAATTCGAATTTGATTATGTGATTGGTGCTGATGGGGCATATTCTCAATTTAGATACCAATTACAAAGATTTACTAGAATGAACTTCTCACAACAGTACATTGACATGCAATACTTAGAACTTAGCATTCCCCCAAATCTATCAGCCAATGATCAGGATCCAAATAGTATATTTTCAATTGATCCAAATCATCTTCATATTTGGCCAAGACATAATTTCATGTTGATCGCGCTTGCTAATAAAGACGGGTCATTTACATCTACATTTTTCAGTCCATGGTCAGTCATCGAATCCTTTGGTGATTCGACAGAGAAATTTCTCGAATTTTTCAATGAAAATTTTCCAGACGCATACAGTTTGATTGGTTCTGAAAGTTTGACGTACTGTTTTGAACATCAACCTCGTGGACCATTGATGCAAGTTGAGGCCTTCCCATACCACAATCCTACAGGAAATGCATTGATTATAGGTGATGCAGCGCATTCGATGGTTCCCTTCTATGGTCAAGGAATGAATTGCGGATTTGAAGATGTTCACGTATTAATGAAATTGATAGACAAGAATAATGGGGATATAGGGACAAGCATAAAGAAATATTCAAAAGAAAGATATCCAGACTTGAAAGCTATTAGTAAATTGGCTTTGGACAACTATCATGAAATGTCATCAAAAGTGACTAGTCCAATGTTTCTTTTCAGAAAAAAGATTGATTCCTTATTAGGAAAATACGGTAATGGCAAATATTTTAGATGGATACCCATGTACACTATGATTTCTTTCAGATCGGATATAAAGTACTCGGATGCAGTCAAAATTGAAGAAAGGCAAAGCAGAATTTTACAAAATATAGAATACGGAGTTTTGGGAACATTAGCTTTAGCAACAGTGGCAAAAGTAGCACATTATTGGCATAATTTAAGTAGAAACTAGTTATAGGTTTTTGCAGTCTGTAATTATTTATTGTGAAGAAATAGCGTGCGAAGCTCAAGAATTAGTCATTTGAAGCACAAAAACACACATTTTTTTCAAAACTTTTTTTTTTTTCAAACTGAATAAAACTGCAATTTTCATTTGTTCATTCATAACATTTATTAAATAAAAGACTATAACATAATAAAGGTACTGTCAGTGTTTATGGATAAATCTTGTAAATAAATATCCCAAAATACCAAAAACTTACTTTCATTGCCGTCTTCCTACTTTTTTTCATCACATAATTTTCCATACAGTATCCGGAAGTGAATCAATTAGCGTCCATTGAATCGAGGGCCAATTAGCATAACCATAAATTGCATTCATTAAAACAATAATCACAGATATACATTACCACACAATATGTTGAGATCGTCCATAATAAAAAGCACATCTCAGTATCAGGTGTTGAAACCTTCATGCGTTATACAATCAAGTCGTTTGTTTCATCAATCACAAAACATTAATAATAAACAACAATCTCCATTGGAAGTTTTCTTTCAAACTTTCAAAACTGAAATCAAAAAATCAAACGAATTAAAAGAAAACATAAAAGCTTTACAAGATGAAACTGGTAGAGTTGCGGAATCTGATGCATTTAAAAAGGCAAAAGAAGCCTATGATCATGCTCAAAAGGGTAGTTCAGCAGCCGGGAAAGTTGCGAAAAAGGCAGCTACTGCTGTTGGTGGTACTGTTCATAAAGCTTGGGACTCAAAAGTCGGACATGGCGTGAGAACAACTGTCAGAACTAGTGCAGAAGTTGCCGATAAAGCATTTGACCCCGTTAGAAACACTAAGGTTTACAAAGACTTCAGCGAAGTTATTGACGACGGATCATCAACTTCATACGGTGGGTTTTTAACTAAAGAGCAGCGTGAAAAATTAAGAGCAAAGCAATTAGCTGAAAAATTGAAGAATGGTAAATTATTCAAGCCAGTTAAAGAAAACGAAGATGCGGGTGGTGCATTAGTTGCTACCGAACATAAAGCTACTGGACCAACATTCTCAGATAAGTGGGAAAATTTCAAATTAAAAAATCCAATTGGTAGAGGTATTGTCATCTTGAAAGAAAAGTGGGAAGATTCAGAAAATGGGTTGATCGCTTTGATAAGAACAATATTTGAAAAAGTTACTGGATTTTTTGCCGAAACAGAACAAGCAAAAGTGATCAAACAATTGAAATTAATGGATCCTTCATTCAGAATTACCGACTTTCAAAAGACTTTAACAAACTATATTGTTCCAGAATTATTAGACGCTTATATTAAGAATGATGCCAACGTTTTGAAAGAATGGTTGAGTGAAGCTCCATTCAATGTCTGGCAAGCAAATAACAAACAATTCATTCAGCAAGGATTGTTTTCAGATAGTAAAATCTTAGATATCAGAGGTGTCGATGTTGTTACCTGTAAGAACTTACAACCAAATGACATCCCAGTTATCGTTGTTAGTTGTCGTGCTCAAGAAATTCACTTATATAGAAAGGCCAAGACAGGTGAAATTGCAGCAGGTACTGAAGATCATATTCAATTAAGTACTTATGCTATGGTTTTCACTAGAATTCCTGAAGAGATGGATAATGAGACTACCGAAGGTTGGAAGATTATTGAGTTTGCCCGTGGTGGTTCAAGACCATTCCATTGATCCAAATCTTGTCTAATTACTAAATATAACTATATAAACTGTATATATCAAATTATCAAATATAATTAATATCAAATCATTAAATATAACTAATATCAAAGTTGAGTACAGATTGATAATGGTAATTTCTTTTTTCTTTTTTGGTAAAAAGCCCGCACACCAAAAATGAATCTGTTATTTACACGTACTCACAAACAATTCACAGAAACTTTTGAAAACATCAAAAACTGACAAACATTGATTCACTGATAAAAGTTTCTACACTCAATTTAAATCTGTCTTGAATAATTTGACGGAAAACCCTAAAAACCATTACCATATAACTGCATACACTGCTAAAAAAAAAGTAATTAGATATCAAGGAGTTTACATTTAATATCATTATTCAAAAATGTCTGATACTTTCGCTACTAAGGAAGAAGTTAATAAGATATTCGGAAAGTTGAAACAACATCCTTCAAATCAAGTTTGTTTTGATTGCCCAAATAGAAATCCAACTTGGTCTTCGATTCCCTTTGGTGTTTTATTGTGTCTAGAATGTTCAGCGGTTCATAGAAATTTAGGTGTTCATATTTCTTTTGTTAAATCAACTAGTTTAGATTCATGGCAAAAAATTCAATTAAGACATTTTAAATTTGGTGGTAATCAAGTAGCAAAAGAATTCTTCACTAAAAATGGTGGCTCACAATATGTAACTAATAAGACTAATACCGATCTGAACTCAAAATATACTAGCCCATGCGCTACAAAATATAAAGAAAAATTAAAGCAAAGAGCATTAGAAGATGCTGCTAAACATCCAGATGTTGTTACCTTAGATGATTCTACTGATGATTTATCTTTAGCTGATGCCAACTTAGCAAACAACTCTTCAACGGATGATTTTTTTTCAAATTGGGCCAAACCAATTGATTCTACTCCATCTCCCTTGTCTTCTAAAAATATTACTCCAAATGCTTCAACCGACGATTTGTCCAAAACCAATTCGGGTGCATCAGCTAATTCAAATACCATCAAAAGACCTACATCAACCCGTACAACATCAACTACAACTTCTTCAAGATTAGCTAACAGAAATAATGCCACTACCGCAAAAAAATCAATTTTATCATCAAAAGGTAATGGTCCAAGAACCTCAAGATTATCGGCAAAAAAAATCAACAAAGCAGAATCTGAAGAAATTGATTTCGATGAAATTGAAAAACAAGCCAAAAAAGAAGCTGAAGAAGCTAAAAAATTAGGTTACAATCCTTCGAATGATACATCTATTTCAAAAGTATCTAGTCCTTCTACGACCACTCCTTCATCTTTTGGTGAACCTAAAAAGGCAGGACTGGCATTATCAAGATCTGAATCATCCGTGAATTCAGCTAAAATATCTCAACCAATTCAAGACACTACTCAACAATTTCAGAAATTAGGATTTGGTATGGTTGCAGGTAATAATGTCGTCACTGACACCAATAAGAAACAATATAAAGAAGCCAAATATACCGGTGAAGTCACAGAAAAATATGGTACTCAAAAGGGTATCTCTTCTGATGAGTTTTTTGGCAGAGGTCCAAGATTTGATGAACAAGCAAAAGCAGAAGCAAGAGATAAATTACAAACATTCAATGGTGCTCAATCAATATCTTCAAGCTCTTATTTTGGTGAAGAGGAAGGTGCAAATGGTGCTCGTGGTGCTGGTAATCAAGGTGGTCTCAATGACTTGGAAGCTTCTGCAAGAGATTTTGCTCAAAGATTCTCAGGTAACGCAAACCAAGACTTAGATGTATTGAAAGATGCGTTAGAGGAAGGGGCTAATAAATTAGGAGGTTACTTGAGGGACTTTTTAAGATAATCATATACATCAAATAAACTAAATGGTTAGATTAAAAAAAAAAAAAAAAAAGAAAGAATTACCAGATATGTCGGATGTGAAGAAGACGTGAGAAAGGTTTTGAAAAATTTGATAGAAGCCCAGTGTTCAATCGACCGACGAAGAAAAAGAATCAGATAAGTTAGTTTTAAAATGGTAAATATTTTTTTTTTTCATTTATTATTTCAATAACATTGTATTATAGTTTATTTTTTACTTCAATTGTGTTCCTCCTCTACTCCTGCTTTTTTTTTTTCTTCTTTTCCTATGGTTTTTTGAAACGTATTTGTACAATTCTTTAGTTTCAATTTCAAATGTTTTATTAATAGATATCTTTTCATCAATAAAGTAGTCATGATGAATATTGATTCTACTTACATAGTTTCAAATTTCAGTAAGAATGTAGTGAAATATATCCACCATTAAATAAAGTCAATAACGACGCGTCGATAGAATTTGGTAATTTATTAGGCGAAGAAAATAATATTATTATTTTGATATAATGTCGCAACAAATGTGCACAACAAACAAACAGGATAGATTGCGAAAAGAGATATTATGCTATAGAAATATATAGATTAGCATACGATTATTCAATATGACTAACTTCGGTTTTATCATTCCATTCAGGGTTAGTAACTGCCATTCTTTGATGAAGATATAATGGAGGTAATGGGGTAACTTTTTGACGTAAAATATTTTTTTTGAAATTAAGCATTAAATTTTTTGATTGATATTTTGCATGTTCGAATGTAGGTACATTAAAAACATCATCTAACTCTTCTAATGATAAACCTTTTGTTTCCGGGAGAAACCATAAAACCAAGAAAAATCCAACCACATTCCAAGCAGCATAAAAACAAAAAGCACCAACGGGTTGAAAAGCAATAACTAATTTTGGCCAAGTAAAAGCTAAAATAAAATTGAAAAACCAACAAGTTGCAGTTGCAAAACCCATACCTAAATCACGAATATAAAGTGGGAAAGCTTCAGCAGCATAAGTAAATGGAACAGGACCTTCACCAGAAGAATAAACGCAAGTGAATAAATAAATCCCGGTAGCCACAATACCAACTTTACCCTTTGGATCATCATTAAGAAAACCAAATCCAGTCATTAATAAGAAAAGAGCCATAAAAGGGAAAGTAAATAATAATAATTTTCGTCTCCCCCAAGTATCAATGGTATAAAAAGCAGGTATAGCAAATAAGAAATTTAACATACCAAACCCCCAAGAAGCTAACATTGCAGAAATTTCGGAGAAATTAGCCTGAATGAAAATTGAAGAAGAATAATAGGCGATAACATTAATACCACAAAATTGTTGCATAAACATAACAATCCAAGCACCTAAAGCACCATTTCTATTTCTTCTAATAGTAAACATTTCAATCAAACGTTTCCAAACTGATAAATTATTAATTGGACCTTCTTCTTTTAATAAAACATATTGATAGAAACAATCTCTTGCAGCTGCAATTTCATTTATTCTTAATTTTTTCAATGATTCAAAAGCATCATTATGTCTACCTTTACCCATTAACCAACGAGGAGATTCAGGTACAAAAGGAACTTGAATCATAACTGCAATTGCCGGGATACAAGCCGAAGCTAACATTAATCTCCAATTCAACCCCCCTTTAATACCATGATCCCCCACATAATAAAATGCCAAAGAAGAAACATAACCAAGCATCATACCAACCGCGGTGAAAAATTGCCATAACATCACAAGGGACCCACGAATATTTGAAGGTGAAGTTTCAGCCGAATAAGCAGGAACAGTAGCTGAATTTATACCAATACCAAAACCAAGAATTAATCTAGCGATAAATAAATGATACCAATTTAGTGAAACTAATCCTGACCAAATACAAGTAATACACAGTATAACACAACACCAAAAAATTGTCCATTTTCTACCCAATTTATTATTCCAATAATCTGAAGTCCAACAAGCGATAACTGATGCACAAAGATAAGGAGCACCATTAATTAAACCTTCAATTAATTCAGGTTCTTTCATTTTATCAATCCCCATGGCTTTAGGGTAAAATAAAATAGCCCCATTTATAACAGTTTCATCCATACCTTGAACCGCAGCAGCAAGGGAACCAAGAGCAATAACCGAAACCAATTTTTTGGGGATATGCCATTTTTTAGTTAATTCTAAATTAAGATTAATTTTTTCATCATCGGATAAAAACACCATTGAATTAAATTCGAGAGGGGATCTTGCTAATAAAGCTGCATTGGCAAATAAATCAATATTTAAATTATTTTTTGATGCAAAATTTTTACCCATTTGTACAATTTGTTTTTCAGTATATGTAGATAAGATATTTTCTGAATTTTTTCTTCGTGTATCATCATTAGAAGTTGTAGAAGATGAGGATAATTGATCATTTAAAATTGATGATTCAAAATCTGATTGAGATTTTGGTTTATAATTTTGAAATGAATTACTAATATGATCAAATAATCCATTATTATTATCATGATCTTGAATTTTCAAAATTGTTGTCATTTCAATTTCATTTTCATTTTCATTTTCATTTTCATCAGTTATAGTCGGTATGGATTTAGATTTAGATTCAGGATCAGCAGTATTTGACTTACTCATCATAAATATATAAGTTCTTTCAATTGAGTTTCAAATATAGTCTGAATTTTATAAAAAAGAGAATTTACAGTAATGGTATAATTATATAATTGGGAAAGTTAAATATATATCGAAACTTATTTTATTGTTATGTCAATTATCTTCAACATATCAAATAAATCAATAAAAGAATGACAACGGTTTGAAAGTGTACCATTGAAGTCTTTCAATATTTTATAGTATTTTATACCCCCGCGACATACTTCACCACATACTTCACCACGCACATTACTTTTTGCTAGGAGTAATTATATCATACCTAGAATTTCAATCAGAGCTTTAAAATTGGTTGCAAAGAAAGAGAAACCAAAAAAGAAGAAGATTTTTTTTTTTCTGTTTTTTTGCTGTTAATTCAACCAGTTTACGATGAAAAATCTGTAAACATAAACAAAATCATACATTAATGATATAAAAACATAATATTAAACAGGCCGTTAAAATTTTGTTTGATTGGAAAGTGGTAGGAATGAAATATAAGAATGAATTTTGAAATAATTAGTGACAATATTTTATGAAAAGCGAAGTAAAGAGTAAAAGTAAAGAAAAGTTAATGCAAATAGAGATTGAAGTATTGTTTAATGACGGTGTATGGTTAGTTGGGGACTGAACCCAGGTCGTATTTGTGGAATTAGTGACAATATTTTATGAAAAGCGAAGTAAAGAGTAAAAGTAATGAAAAGTAAGTGCAAATAGACATTGAAGTATTGTTTAATGACGGTGTATGGATAGTTTTGGACTGTGTTTTAATGGAATTAGTGACACTATTTTATGAAAAGCGAAGTAAAGAGTAAAAGTAAAGAAAAGTAAATGCAAATAGAGATTGAAGTAGTGTTTAATGATGGTGTATGGTTAGTTGGGGACTGAAATCAGGACGTATTTGTGGAATTAGTGACAATATTTTATGAAAAGCGAAGTAAAGAGTAAAAGTAAAGAAAAGTTAATGCAAATAGAGATTGAAATATAGGAATTATAAAATAATGATTAAATTACTGTAAACTGAATAATATAAATGAATTCAATCTCAAATGTTTGATATTTTGATAATTTGATAATTTGATAATTTGATAATTTGATAGTTTAGTTGAATCACTCATTGGCTTATTGATCGTAATAGTCATATTTGTAGCCCAATCATTTTCTGTAAGATTTCGATATCCAGGTGTTGGATTTATCCTTGTGTGTGTGGTGTACGCAAAGATTATGATTGATCAATATTTAATGAAATTTATGAAATTCATAAATTTTGTTTTTGTTTGATTCAAGGTGAATTGAAACATATAGAAATACTTACAAAAATGATAAAAAAATAAAAAACTTTGATAAGAATACGAAATTTTGAACTATTTTGAAAATTTGATAAATTTGCTAAGCACTTGTGGGTTTGCAAGTTAAAATTATACGAACGGAATGCTTACGAAGAAACTTTTAAAATTTAAAATTTAATCTAAATGAACCTTTTTTTTTTTTTTTTTTTTTTTCAAATACTATATAAGATACAAATTTTTTCGTAATATGAAATCAACTAAATTTCTAAGTATGTTGAGTAAGTACTGACCTGATATAAAAGTTGATAAAATTAAATATGCTTGCACGTCACTTTATTATATTAGAAATTACCAGAATTATATCTAAATTAATTTATTTAACATGATTAGCGTCATATAAAACTTATTCAAAATTTTTGAATAATATAAGTTGACAATTTACACTAGTTTAACAAAAAGTTTAATCAGACTAAGACTATTTTGAAAGTGATGAATAGTGTAAAAGTGAAAATATCCTCTTTTTCAACTGGCTCATATATATTATACCAAAATCAAAGCTAAATAATCTAATTCATAATAATAAGTATCATATAAAATAATTATCGAACAATAAACATCGAACAATAAACAAATTTAATCAAAATTTTAATTTTAATGGTGAATAGTATAAAAATTCTCACTAGTTGGCTCAGTGCGTCATAAAAAGTAAACTAAGTTGTAGTTCAAGTATCCCACCTCAATTTAACAAACATCAATACATACAAACCATAACCATCATGATTTAATAACGTAATTAAGTATATATGGTTTCAGTATATTTGATCCTTTCTTAAAATCATGAAATATGAAATATGAAATATGAAATTTTCTTCTTTTTCTTTTTATTTTCAAAACACACACACCACACACCACAGTCGTATGCACCGTTCATTTTTTTTTTTATTTATTTTTTTTTTTGCAGTAAGTTAATCTCAATCATATATTAAATTGGTGTTGGTGTATGACAAAGGATTAGAATATTTATATAAACAAAAACCAAAGCAAATATAATGTAATGTTTGTGATTCAATACAGTGCTGAGGCAATAAGTTGATAATGTGAGATTAACTAGATATACTGTTGATTAAATTATACTGGTTATGATTCAATACAGTGCTGAGGCAATAAGTTGATGATGTGAGATTAACATACTATTTGATTAAATTATACTGGTTATGATTCAATACAGTGGTGATGCGATAAGTTAAGTTGATACAGTAATTTAACATGGGGGGAATAATGGGGTGGGATAATGGGGTAATAATGGGGTAAGAGGGCGGTTATTTATCGCTTATGTATAAAAATAAATTAATTATTTAAATAATAAAATGATAGAATGAAATAGAAATATTAAATTAAACATAATTCGGATAAAACAATAAAATTAGCTAAAGCACAATAAATTCAAAATTAAGTTTAATAAAATAATTTGATTGAATAATAGAGGGGAAGAATCAAATTTAATATTTATATCGATATTTATATCGATATAAATATAAATATAAAATTGGTGGGGTGAAGTAAGTCAAGTATAAATCGTAATTATATTATTGATCCGAATTAAGGAACCCATAATAAAATAAAAGAAAAGAAAAGAAAAGAAAAGAAAATAAAAGATGAGTTATGAGATATGAGTTATGAGATATGAGAAAAACAAGATTATAAGGTTAGGATAGGGTTAACCAATGTTTAGGCTGGATTATAGTATTGCCCGATTATAACAACATATATAAGGCGTGTTATTACAGTATGAAACAAATGATATTTATTTAGTTTAAAATGGATATGTAAATATAGTGAATATTGAATATTGAATATTGAATATTGAATATTGAATATATGTATATATTATACACCTAATTAATATATGATATGGTTTATGGATATACTGGCGACCTGCATACAGGAACAGAAATAAGAAAACGCGACTCAAACAGATGTGTTATTTTCTGGGGTGATTCTATTGTATAGCAATACTTAATCAGCCGTATCACAACTTATACATACTATAACATACTATAATATACTATAACATACTATAATATACTATAATATATAATAGTATGGTATACTATTACTGATATAACACAGTAGTATATACTATAGTATATACAGTAGTATATACAGTAGTATATAATATATTAATACTATATATTATGGTGAAAGTGTCTAACAAATGATATAATAATATAAGAATATCGACTAATAATAATGGTGCAGGGCTCATAACACGGATGTACGGATATTGATGTGGATGTGGATGGATATGGCAAGAAAGAGAAAGTGAAGAAGACTGGTCATTCCATCACCAGTACTGATGTGGTAGAAGAGTATATAGTATATGAGTAGAAGAGTATATAGTATATGAGTATGTGATGTGGTATGGTATGGTATAGTATCTCATATTATAGCTTACGCTATAATACTCGATATAATACTCGATAATAGATGACACCACCGAAATGGATGACTGTGCACAGACAATAGAAAGTCGTGTGGCCAGCCAGAGTGCGGGGTGCGTCCACCACAATACTTCACACGCCTGTTAGCAATACTATACTATACTATACTATAATATACCATACTATACTATACTGTACTATAATATACATATCACGGCATCATCCAACACACATCAGATACACATAGAGATACACACCAGATATAATATACTAGTGATATAGTGATATAGTGATATGATATAGTGATATGATATAGTGATATAGTGTTATATCTCCCCACATTTCAAATACATCAATAATCTACTTGTTGGTGTTACCAGCCCTGCTATTATCTTATTATCATCTATTTATTCCATTCTTATTCTATTCTTATTCTATTGGTGTTGCTTTCCCCGTGCTCGTGACCACAACATTACACTTCTTATTTGATTATTTGATTATTTGATTATACTTTATGTTATTTTTTGGGTGTGAATTACTGCATACAACCCTCTGGGGGGAACCCTACAAAGGAGGGGTGGATACTGCTACATTATATTATTATATTATTTACTATTATTATATTATTTTATTTTAATTACGTAGTTGATTTTCTGCCTTTCCATATAGTGTTATTTTTTACCTGATTTTCGTTCTTTTATTATTTTATTTTATTTTATCCACATATATATCCATTTCTTGTATATTTCTTACTTCTAATTTAATTCTTCAATTTAACATTTCCTCTATATATAATTGTAGGATTCCCCTTTTTCTCTTTCACTTTTTATATTTATATTTATTCTTATATTTATATTTATTCTTATATTTATATTTATTCTTATATTTATTCTTTTCACTTCAACTTTCATCACATTAATACACCTTCTTTTATGAGTTCCGATCCTGAAAAGGGTAATACCCCAGTACGTCCAGCTGCTATTGAAGATGATTTATCCAGTCACGACACCCACATCCATAATCACAACAACGATTTACTCGTTCATGGTGAATCTTCTTCAACATCTTCTTCAATTAAACAAAAGAATCTTTCCGATAATGAATCAATTCATTCAAAAAAATCTTATATTGATTCTGATAATCAAAGAGGAAATATCTTATCTCAATATAGTGAAAAGCAAACCATGCAAATGGGTAGAAATTATGCTACCAAACATGGTTTGGACCCTGATTTATTTGCTCGTGGTGCTGCATTAGCCAGATCCCCCCTCGAATTTAATTCAATGCCTTTTTTATCCGAAGTTGAAAAAATTGGTCTTAACAAGGAATTAACTCATAGATGGCATATCCCTAAAAAATTGGTTTCGGTTATTGCTCTTGGTTCCCTTGCTGCCGCGGTTCAAGGTATGGATGAATCAGTTATTAATGGTGCCACTTTATTTTACCCTAAAGCTATGGGAATTGATAAATTGGCTGAACCGGAATTAATTGAAGGTTTGGTAAATAGTGCTCCTTATCTTTGTGCTTCCGTTATTGCTTGTTGGACCTCGGATTTTTGGAATAAACGTTTGGGTAGAAAATGGGTGATTTTTTGGTCTTGTCTTATTTCGGCCATTACTTGTATTTGGCAAGGTTTGGTTTCTCTTAATTGGTATCATTTATTTTTGGCCCGATTTTTTCTTGGTTTTGGTATTGGTATAAAATCAGCCACCGTTCCTGCTTATGTGGCTGAAACCACTCCTCATACTATTCGTGGTTCCCTCGTAATGTTGTGGCAATTTTTCACCGCTTTTGGTATTATGCTTGGTTATGTTTCTTCTTTGGCATTTTATTATGTGGGTGATCATGGTATTAAAGGGGGGTTGAATTGGAGATTAATGTTGGCTTCGGCTTGCTTACCTGCCATTGTTGTTCTTTTCCAAATTCCTTTTGTCCCGGAATCTCCTCGTTGGTTAATGGGTAATGATCTTCATGCTGAGGCGTTTGATTCTTTAAGACAATTAAGACACGAGGAAGTGGCGGCAGCAAGAGATTGTTTCTATCAATATGTTTTATTAAAGGAAGAACATTCTTATGTTGGAATCCCAACGTGGAAACGTATGATTGAAATGTTTACCTTGCGTAGAAATAGAAATGGTGCTCTTGGTTCTTGGATTGTTATGTTTATGCAACAATTTTGTGGTATTAATGTTATTGCCTATTATTCTTCCTCCATTTTCATTCAGGCTGGATTCTCCGAAATTAATGCCATGTTGGCTTCGTGGGGGTTTGGTATGATTAATTTTATTTTCGCTATACCTGCTTTTTATACCATTGATACCTTTGGTAGAAGAAATTTATTACTTGTCACTTTCCCACTTATGGCTCTTTTCTTATTAATGACTGGTTTTGGATTCTTGGATAATGATAATAAAGGTCAATTGGGTATTGTGGCTACCGGAATTTATCTTTTCAGTTGTGTTTATTCCTCGGGTGAAGGTCCTGTTCCATTCACTTATTCTGCTGAAGCTTTCCCCCTTTATATTCGTGATTTAGGTATGGGTTTCGCCACTGCCACCTGTTGGTTTTTCAATTTCATTTTATCTTTCACCTGGCCAAAATTAGTGGTTGCTTTCCAACCAGTTGGTGCTTTTTGTTTTTATGCTGCTTGGAATGTGGTTGGATTTTTCCTTGTTTTATGGTTCTTACCCGAAACTAAAGGTTTAACTTTGGAAGAATTAGATGAAGTTTTCAGTGTAAGTTGTACAAAACATGCCAAATATCAAACGGCTAATTTAATAAATAATTTTAAAAGGGTGGTTTTACGTTCAAAAATTGATCCGTTACCTTCATTATATAATCATCAAAGAATGGCGGTTACTAATCCTGAATGGAATGAAAAAACTGAGATTAGCCACATTGAATAAACAACTCCAAATTGAAAATTTGAATAATTTTTCATCTGTGTGTTTGTCCTTGTTCGTTGTTGTTGTGAATTACAAGAATTGATTTCTTGTGGATGGAGGTTGAATTTCAATCGATTATTTTTTTACTTACTCTTCAATTCTATTTTATTTAATTTTATTTATCGTTGTTATTATTAATACATTTTAATTTTTTATACCGTTGTAAGAAAAAGTTCATTAAAAAAAAGAAAACGAATGCAAATTGTATTATTAATACATTCTAATTTTTTTATATCTTTGTAAGAAGTTCAATAAAAAAAAACGAATGCAAAACATATTGAAGAAAAAATTCGTTATTCATTGTTTTTTCAAGATTAGAACGTTATTCATTGTTTGTTTCAAATCTACTTAATGGTAAATTCAATTTAGCAGCCATAAGTATAATCATCCTCATATATCTATGATACTCCTCTCATAGTTATCCCTCGATTTATTATCCTTCGATTCTCGATTTTATAAATCGCTCAAATAAATACCTTATCAGGAAGTTTTACCCCCCTCACCTCCACCAAAAAAAAAAAAAAAAAACAGAACCAAAAACAGAACCAAAAATAAATAAAAATATACGGTCTACTGCGATTAGATAAAAACAACAAGAAAGTCGCGATATAAGTAAATAAATATATAATTAATTAGATCTATAAACCTACTTCATCAAACACTGTTTATGAAATAGATACTTCGTGAATTTTTATAATAACAATTAAAAATGGCCAAACTCAACGATCAATACCTCGCATACTTAATTAAATATCCACTTTTAACCAAATCAGTGACCGCCGGTATACTAGCAGCATTTAATGAATCAATTGCATCAATAATAACCAAAGATTTTAAAATAAATAAATTTAAAATTTTGGGAATTGATAAAACAATAACAATTAAACATTTTTTATCAACCAAAATCTTAACTATGATTATTTATGGTAGTTTAATTGTAACTCCAATATCACATAATTTATATTCAATTATAAATAAAATTTTTAAAGGACCCAATTTATCGAAAAAGGCAAAATTTTTACAAATTTTAACATCATTATCAACCGTTACTCCAATTTTAAGTGGAGTTTTCGTAAGTTGGTTATCAATTATAAATAATTATAAATTACCATCCACAATTAATACAATTGATTGTAAAATTGAATTTGGTAAAATTTTCAGGATAATTAAATCAGGATTGGGAGAAAATTATTTTACAATTTTGAAAAGTTCAATTTTAACTTCATTATCATCACTTATAATTGCTCAAAATTTTATTAAACCTGAATTATGGGTGGTTTTTTTCAATTTTGTTTATTTTATTATTGGTACTTTACAAAATATTAAAATTAAGAAAGCTCAAAGGAAAATTGTTGATGATAAATCTGATGATTTAATTAATGATGATGATAAATTAAAATCTGATTAGATTATTTATAATTATGTAAAATTATTAAAGGACAATGACACAACTTTGGAAAGTTTTATCGTATTATCATGGATTTTCAATCATATCACGATTACGTCAATGAGAGTATAGTCAATTAAAATCATTAGCCAACTATAGTTTAATCAACAGCCGACTATAGTTAAATCAATTAATATTAACTATAAACGATCTTTATCATAGTCAATCAGTTAAATGGAGTTTAGATTAGATAGTATATACCCCTTAATGTAAATCTGTAAAAACAACTAATTTTATAACCTGCATAATTTATTTGGAGAAAAATCTCAAAGTATCCGGGTGGGTATATGGAAAAAAAGATAACTAAGCTTTTCAATTGCTCATACTAAATTAATCTCCACATTATTAATAATCATTACCATATCTTTCAAAACCTCAATTGAATATATAAGTCATTGTATAACTATCATTGATCAATTGAATTGAATTGAATTTCTGCAAAAAAACAAGAGAAAATCCCATAACAATAAACGTATTATCCACCCATTTTAGTTTATTGCACTTAATATATACATGGAAAGATCTTCAAAATTTCATTCATTCTCCACTTTTTTACCATATTAAGTAAATTAAAATAATCATGTTTAAGTCATTATTAAAAAATTCATCAACTTCAATTAAATCAATTTCTCAATTAAATCAATTTAGAATGCTTACATCTCAGGCAGTTATTTTTTCAAATCATGGTGAACCAAGTGAAGTTTTAAAAACTCATAAATATGAAATTGATGATTCAAATTTAGATGATTCATCAATTATTGTTAAAACTTTAGGTTCACCCATTAATCCTTCTGATATTAATCAAGTTCAAGGTGTTTATCCCTCACAACCTGAAAAAACCACTGCTTTAGGTACTTCTGAACCTTCTGCAGTCGGTGGTAATGAAGGTTTATTTGAAGTTATTAAAATTGGTTCAAATGTTAAAAATTTATCCGTGGGTGATTGGTGTGTACCAACAAGTGTTAATTTTGGTACTTGGAGAACTCATGCTTTATGTCTTGATCATGAAATGACAAAACTTCCAAATCCATCTCAATCAAAACAAAATGGTAAATCAAATAGTTTAACCATAAATCAAGGTGCTACTATTTCAGTTAATCCTTTAACTGCATTATTAATGTTAACTCATTATACAAAATTAAATCCAGGTAAAGATTGGTTTATTCAAAATGGTGGTAATTCAGCTGTTGGTAAATATGCAATTCAAATTTCAAAAATTTTAGGATTTAATTCATTATCAGTTATTAGAAATAGACCTGATGTTGAAAATTTAATTAATGAATTAAATAATTTAGGTGCAACAAAAGTAATTACTGATGAATTTAATACTTCAAAAGAATCTTCTGGTGAAGTTAAAAATTGGTTAAAAGAAACTGGTGGTGATTTAAAATTAGCTTTAAATTGTGTTGGTGGTAAAAGTTCAACTGGGATTGCTCGTAAATTATCTCCAAATGGTTTAATGTTAACTTATGGTGGTATGTCAATGCAACCAGTTATTTTACCAACTTCTTTACATATTTTTAAAAATATTACGAGTACAGGATTTTGGGTAACTGCTTTAACTAAAAATGATGCTGAATTAAAACAAAAAACTTTATCACAAATTATTGAATGGTATGAAGATGGTAAATTAATTGATGCTCCTTCAATTGAAATTGAATATTTGGTTGATCAAGGTAAAGATTTAAGTGATTTTTATATTGATGGTATTGCCAATTCTAAAAAGGGTAAACAATTAGTTGTTTATAAATAAATTTAAATTTGTAAGTTGTTTTAATCATCTAAAATGATTTCGAAGTTAAATAAATGATATTACATATGATAAGTTCGTCATGTAGATTTAAATTTCAAACTCCAATTTGTAACCGTTAATGTACAAATTAAAGGTGATGAACGAAAAAAGTGAGCTAATTTTGAAATTATTGTCTTGCAAGCCTTGTTGTTATCTTAATATATGATGCCACTTGCTGTTACATCCTGGTATTTCAAATTTACTTGTTTAATCACCCGTTTATATACATGTATTTACTTGATTTTCAGACACGGTTAAAACTTTCAGGCCAAAAATCGTAGATTTTATCAAAGGATTTTAGTATGGTAGTTAGAGAACCTACCAAAACTAAGCTTTACTGTTGTTTGTTACCTACTTTTGCGAAAAATCTGAGTCTTTATATATCAGACCTTGCCTCACCACTTGAATAATGTTTTTTAGTGAATGTCCTGTCCTTATTAAGCTTGATGTCCAAAATTATTCGCTTCGGGTTTCAGAATAGCCAATGCTTGTGTGATAAAGAACAAGTGTGGTTACTACGTGTAAGCTCAAATTTTAGTATATACTATCTCGAACTTTTGCAGCATATCCGAATTCATGTTTTTGTGGTTTTGTCTTATTTTTACAATTTTTGAAAAAATTGAATATTAAAATCTCAGTATTTCGTGTTACCAGTTCATGTAACAAACTTTCATCCGTGAATACCAATAAGGTACTAGATTATATTTTCTACCGCATGCTAAATATACTCCAATATATTCTTTACACATAAATTTAAAAATTTTGATTTTATATTTTATTTACTGAGGATGTATCTATGATTTTCGACAAATATTTATGAACTCTTTTATGTCTTTCTATTCTCTGACTTTATTAAACTAACTATTCTAAAAGCTGATTATTGACTCTATGATCTCACTACTTCATCAAAAGATGCACAGAATGAGTCGATATTGTTGTCATTCAAGCCGGCAACATTAACTCTACCATTTTTTGGAAGGTATACGTGATACTCATCAATCAACTTAGTACTTTGACTTTGACTTAAACCTGAGTACCAGAAAAGACCCCTTTGAGTCAAAATGTGATCCCAAGAACCAGGAGTTTTGTATTTTTCAGTTATCAATTTAAATACTTTTTGTCTTGTAGATTTCAAAACATTGTCAATATCTTTCAAATCTTTGTTCCATTGTTCCATGAGATCATCGTTATTTGCAACAAGTGACATTATTCTAGCACCATACGCTGGAGAACTTGAGCATTCAGCACGAAACAAATATCTTAATTGATCGGCTACAACAGGTGTGTGGTTAGACTCAACCAGAACAACATGTAAACAACCAGTTCTTTCAGAATATAAACCAAGACTTTTCGAGAATGATTGACAAACAATGACCTCCAAACCCAATTCAATAAATTTTAAAATGGGTTTTCCATCTTCTTCTCTTGATCCAGAAGCAAACCCTTGATAGGCAGCATCAAAAAATGGTATTAAGTTTCTTTCTTTCATAATATTACCAACTATTACCCATTGCTCTAAAGTTAAATCAGCGGCCGTTGGATTATGACAGCACAATTGTAAAACAAATACAGACTTTTCAGGTGCACTTTGAAGCTGCTCGAGTAATGAAGAAAAATTCACTTCTTTTTTCACAGTATCATAGTATTCATATGTTGTAATCTTACCACCGGCCTGTTCGACCAATGGAAAGTAGTTAGGCCAACTAGGTACTCCAATATAAAATGTATCATAACCGCAACTTTGAGTTAAAAACAATGCCCCCAAATGACAAGCACCTGTTCCACCAATGGTTTGACATGAAGCAACCAAGCCTTTAGATACAGCTTCCTCACCGACAGCTATTTCAGCAGCTCTTTTAGTGTAGTCAGGTATACCTAAACAAAGATTATAATCATGGCCAAATTCTTTTGCATTATATATTTCTTTTGCCTTTCCTACTGTTGGCAAAATATATGACTTTCCATTTTCATCTCTGTAAACACCTGCACTAACATCAATTTTGTCAGAAGTCTTATCGCTTGCTAGCTTTATTCTTATATCATTAAATTCATCAGCTGGCTGTGGTTGTAAATGGGAAAAGTTACTCATCTTGAAGTTATTGAGTCTATTTATGATTAGAATCTTATAAAAGAATCAAATAGAAGCATTTTAATAGCAAGAAGCCATGAATATGTATATATATAATGATTTGGCCTATATGGTTTATGAGTCCTACTAAAAATTTGGGACAAAAAAACTCGGAACCTCTTTCCAGAAACGGAAATGGACATACTATTTATTTGTTGGACGGTATACGGACGTATCTTATGCGCTGAAATTATGTGGTTCATGGACATCGGTGGACAAGCTACATTGCTGATAATATTGATCCACATTGACTCTTTCGATGATTAAATTTTTTGGTAATTGACTCTATTTGTGTACAAGCATACAAAATCAGGTGACTTTATAATTATAGATTGAATATGAATTAGTTGAATATTTATTTATTTGATATATAGTTATTTAGTTAGCAAAACAACAGCGAGCTGTATATCTTGATTATAGTACATACCTCATATGAGGTTGTTCGAAGTCAGTTAAGTCCAAGAATTCTGCATTTTCTGGTTGTGGAGGAACTTTACCTTCAGCCTCAAGTCTATCTCTTTTACGATTCTCATACATATTAACCAATCTAATAAGTAATAAAACACCTAAAGCGCAACCATA
>JANIJN010000061.1:0-66731 GCA_030557975.1 Soucietia sequanensis | reverse complement strand
TGGGGAATCAGACTTTAGTAAAAGAGTTAATAATCAACAACCAGCTTTAACTTTTTTTGATAACAATTTAAATGATTCTCAAAAGGAAGCAATTGAATTTTCGATAAATGAATCAAATATATCAATCATTCATGGACCTCCTGGAACAGGTAAGACATACACTCTCATTGAAATTATCAAACAATTAGCTTTCAATTGCAACGAGAAAGTGTTGGTATGCGGTGCTTCGAATATTTCAGTAGACACCATTTTGGAAAGATTATCACCAATTTTTAATAACAGTAGTAATAGCGATAATAATGCAAATGATAAGAAATCCAGAAGAAAAAAGAATAGCAATAGCTTACAATCATCAACGGATAAATTGATAAGAATTGGACATCCGGCTAGACTATTAGAAAATAATTTGAAACATTCATTGGAAATACTATCTAAATCGACTGGTGAAGAAAGTTCAATCCTTCGGGATATTGAAAAGGATATAAATGAAACTATAGGTAAAGCAAAAAAATGTAAAAGATACGGAGAAAGACGACAACTATGGAGTGAATTAAAGCAGTTGAAGAAGGAGCTCAGAATCAGAGAGAAAAAAATTGTTGAAGATTTGATCTTGAATTCCAATGTTATCTTATCAACCTTACATGGTTCAGGAGGAAGAGAACTTACGTCAATATCAAGTTTAATATTTGATACTATAATAATTGATGAAGTTTCACAATCATTGGAACCACAATGTTGGATACCAATTATAAATCATTTCAACTTTAAGAGATTGATCATTGCCGGTGATAATATGCAATTACTGCCGGTATTAAAGTCAGGTGAGAATTCTCCATTATCAATGACATTATTTGATAGATTAGTTGAATATCACCAGGGTAATAAGTTCAAAAAATTGCTAAAAGTTCAATATAGAATGAATGAAAACATCATGAAATTTTCTTCCAAAACATTATATGGAGGTGAATTAATCGCTGACGATTCAGTGAGAAACATTGTTTTAAAAGATATGGAGAATGTTGAAGAAACTGATGATACTTCTGTTAGTTGTATATGGTACGATACAGAAGGAGGTGATTTTCCAGAAAAGTTAGGAGATGAAGAAGGGGGTATAATGGGAGAAATCAATGGCTCAAAATATAATGAAATGGAAGTATTGGTTGTACAACAACACGTGAAAAAACTACAGGAAGCAGGTGTATCTAATAGATCTATTGGAATTATATCACCGTATAATGCACAAGTATCATTATTGAAGAAACTGATTATAAATGATGAAGATAATAAAATTGAAATATCAACCATTGATGGATTTCAAGGAAGAGAAAAAGAAGTTATCATATTATCATTAGTAAGAAGTAATGAAACGGTAGAAGTAGGATTTTTATCAGACGAAAGAAGATTGAATGTTGCAATCACAAGACCTAAAAGGCAATTATGTATAATTGGGGATCTAGAATTAATGAATCGATGCTCAAATGAATTCCTAAATTTATTAGCAGAATTTGTTGAAGATAATTTCGAGATCAGATATCCTGAATTGGGAGATTATTAGGGTATGATGATGATGAATTAATTAGCTTTATTGAGAAATAGGCTTATTACTCAAAATATATATCTTATAGATAAAAAGTGTATGATACAAAATAAATTATGGAGCAAGGTGTATATGGTAAAATTAATGATTTTCATAGACAATGTATTATTATAAGCGATAATATACAATTTTATAAGCGAAGTTGAAAAAGCAAATAGCCAAATTTGAAACAACTGCAAAATTTAGTCTGAAGTACAAAGCTGACAATCGCGATTCGTGGATTGTAAAGTTTAAAGCTTAACGATGATTTGGTCAAGAGACATGAGCGACACAAGAATGGACTGGAACATTCATTGAAGATGATAACCTGCCGAGTATTCAAGCTGTATATTACAATCGATTCTCATTCCCAACTAGTACGACATGCCGAACCCTTGTACTAGAAATTGAAATCACTCGAAGTTAAAACATATTCTTCATTAATAGTTTCTAACACGAAACTCACTTGGGGTTTGAGAATCATATGCCTGGACTAATCGGTCATTGCATACTAAGCGTATATCAACATTCATGAGAATTTACTGAAATTCAGAAACAGGATATCCCTCTCGGACGAATCATTAACATTCAATAAGATGAACACAAGTATTTCAGGTATCGTCGGTTCTATTCTTTTATTCTCTGGGCTCTTGTACCCACTCAGCCTATGCTCGATTCTATAAATCTACTTCGAGAAAAGTAATAAAGCGACATACAACAAACACTTCCACTTTTACTTGTTTGGTGTTGAATGACAATACCATGATATCATCAGCATAGACCCATATATGGCTTATTGTTTATATTAATCATATTCATGGAAATTGGTATACCTGTATTGTGAACCCGTACCCACCATCACCCACAACCAAATGATGCAAACAAAGGATCGTTTCCTGCACAAAATCAACTCGAAACTACAAACATCACTCAAAATACGCGTTTTTGAAAAATGGCTGCTTTTTTGTTTACGTTTTTTTCACATTTTGCAGGCGAAACAGCTTGGTGGAAAACGGTTAGAGGCTTCCTTTTCTTCTGTTTTGTTTTGTCCAAAGTCACCCATAAGGGGTACATTTTACATTGCTATTGTTGTAGTGCTCATGTCACACCTTCGAAGTTGAGCACCTGCTCTCGACTTGTTATAATAACCCTCTAGATTCTCTATTAAATTGGCTAAAAGAATTATTTTCTAATACTTTTTCTTCTTCGTCTTAAAAAGCATCTTCAATACTTTTTACATTCATTCCTAAAATCAATTCTTAAGTGTGCATACTTCCACTCGTTTCAGTATCACTCATTCATTCCTTCCCCATTCCTTTGACTTTTGCAAAATACAAGTTCTGTGAATAATAATTTTTTAATAACTTGCATTAAAAAATATTTTACTCCTTCATTTGTCTCGCTTTTATTTATAAACTAACCACGATTGTTTCAACGTTATATGCTCAAATTTAGTTTGTTGACTATTTAAATACATTTAACTTTCCAACTATCTTGTCTTTCATTTGTATCTCTACTCATTAATTAAACATTAGTCTCTCATTACTTAGTCTTTCATCCAACTCAATTACACTCCTTTATTAAACATGAAATTCTTATCATTAGCTACTGCTTTATCAATTTTGTCAATCGTTAACTGTGACACTTTCTTCGTTACTGAAACCAACGTGGTCACTGTCGATGCTCAAGGAAATACTATCTACCCTTCGACCTCATCAGTAATCGCTCCATCCTCATCATCCTCTTCTTCCTCATCAGTTGAAACAAGTTCTTCAGCAGAACCATCATCTTCATCCACCGTCTATCAAGAATCCTCAACTTATGTTGCTCCTTCAACTACTTCTTTGAAATCTTCTTCTACCTCCTCAGCTGCTGCATCTTCTTCCTCTGCATCAGCCACAGGAAAGAAATATAACGAGAAATTCAATTTATTGAATATTGGTGACAAAAAAAGTTCTTCATCTTCTAGTTATTCCCCAACCACTTTGGTCACCTCATCATCATCACCTGCTGCTGCTCCATCATCCACTTCAACTGAATCTACTGAAACTACTTCATCATCATCTTCTGATGACGACTCTGACATTTCTCAATGTGATGGTATTGATGAATCCTTTGCTTCTGATATTTTGGATGCTCATAATAAAAAGAGAACACAACATTCAGTTAGTGAATTGAAATGGTCTAAAGATGCTTATGAATATGCTTCTAAGTATGCTGCCAAATATGATTGTTCAGGTGACTTGCAACATTCTGGTGGTAGTTTTGGTGAAAATTTAGCCGTTGGTTACAAAACTGGTGATAAAGCCGTAACTGCCTGGTATGATGAAGGTAAAAATTATGATTATTCTTCTGCTTCAAGCTTTGATCATTTCACTCAAGTTATTTGGAAAGGTACTACTAAAGTTGGATGTGCATACAAAGACTGTTCTTCAGAAAACTGGGGTAAATATATAGTATGTTCTTATGACCCTGCTGGTAATATCGTTGGTGAAGGTAAAGTTAATCTTTTAAACTAGATCCTTTTTAACAATAAAAATTTGTTCATATTCATTCAATTCATGGTTATTTAACGTTCCTTATTAACTTTCTTTTCGCAATATCTTTTTCTACTCTGTACTTTTTCTAAAAATTTCATACCCTTTCTTTCTTACATCTTACATTAAAAAAAAAAAAAAAAAAATTGTCAGTATTATTTTATTGTTTTATACTAATCAAATAAAAAAAAAATGGCCTTTTTCGCTTTTGTTTCTCTTCTTGATTATATAGTGTTCAATGAAGAGAAGCTGAGACAGAAACCCATTTAAACTGTACTTCGAAATTTAGGATTCTCACTTGACCTTCATTTTTGACGTAAAGCACAAAAATATAAGCCATGTAAATTTATTATATACACATAAAACTATTATGGGGCAGGGTCCAACTGTGCATCGAGCACTATCGGTAAAGCTATTTACACACCAGTTTATTGAGCGAACATTCCCATTAATTATGATTGTTCTGGTCCATTGCTCTTTCTTTCGCAAAAGAAGATCCCAGTTTCACTAATTCGGTTTGATCACCATTCACACCAAAATAAGTCAAGCGAGGGAAGTAAGGTAATGAGAGTACATTCTTGATTTTATTGCCGTTTAATTTTAAGTATTCAATGTTCGTAGGAAAATTTTTGAATCTTATCTCAGTTATCTTATTATGAGCGAATGAGACTTTTCTTAGATTCATCGGGTAAGTTACATTTTCAATGTTAGCAATGTTGTTTCTTTCTAAATAGAGTTCTTGTAAACTCTTCATTACCTTAAAATCAATTGATAGATTCAAGGAGAATTTCGTATCATGTGTAGTATTAAATATATCACAAAGCTTTAACACTTTAATTGTTTGTGGTAATGCATTAATGAATGATTGGGGTAAATCGAATTTGTTCAACTCGATACCCGACAAATTTAGAATTTCTACATATGGAGGTATGACAAACGAGCTCAAGTCCTGAAATTCATTGTCACTTAAATCTAAAACTTTTACTGATGAGGGCAAATGAATTTTGCATGACTCTGGAATAAAATGCTTGAGCTTATTACCACTCAAATTTAATATCGTTAAATTTTCCAGCCCAAATTTCACGTTGTAGATTTCATTTATTTCATTTTTTGATAAGTTGATTTCTTTGATGGTATTTGGAAACACAGTGCTATTTAAACTTATTAAACCTGTTGAAATCATTGATAACTTTGTGATTTTTTTACTTAATATGTTATTCAAATTACTATTATCGATTTCATTATTGTCTAGAACCAACTCACATAAAGTATCAGGCAAATCACCAAGTTCATCAACGTCATCAACTAAATTGTTTGATAAATCAAGTATGCTTAAATTTTTGGCATCATGGAAGAAGCCTGGAATGAAAGAGTTTAGTTTATTAGAACTCAAATGAAGCTCCCGAATCGTTGTTGGCAATTCAATTTCATCAATCAGTTCAATCAGGTTTTCTGATAATGCCAAAAATTCTAGATTTTTGGGTATTTGGTCTTGATTTATACTACTTAAGGAGTTGTATGTGATTCTTAACTGTGTTAGTGAAGTGGGGAATTTTATATTTTCAACTGAGTGAATTGCGTTTATGGATACATCAAAAAGTTTCAAGTTTGATTGTTGATAATTTGGGCCATCAATGGATACCAAACTATTGGCTGAAATGTATAGCTCTTCCAACGAGATCGGTATTCTAAGCAGACTTAAATTAGTAATATTATTTGCACTCAAATCTAAAATTCTCAAACTATTTGGTAAGAGGCTGATATAAGATTGAGCTGCACTATCGGTTAAGCCATTATTCCAAAGTCTGACTTCTTTTAAATTTTGAAAAGTTGAAGGATTCAATAGATGTAATTTATTCATTGGAACCTTCAAAGTAAACTTATTTTGTATGAACACTTTAACAATATGTCTACCTAGTATTTCCATTTTTCTCATGACTTTATTTATTTGAAATTTAGTTCCGCTAGGTAGATCGAGGTCGTACCTTATCTGAATTACAATTCTCGGTATGATTGTCTTGTAATAATTATCTAACGACAAAATCTCAAGTAATTTGATAAGATGTTGGATTTCCATTTCACCATCTTTGAAATCATCGAAGATGAACTTCAAACAAATTTCTTCGGGCATTATGCAAAAACCGTCTTTCATATTGAGATCAAACAAATGTCTCAAAATCTTATACCCTTGATCGAATCCATATATCATTAATGAGTCAGTCATATTACCGTCTGAATAAAACATTCGAAGACTATCACGGGCTTCCCTTGTCCCTGACTGACTCCGTATAATGCATTTTGCCTGAAAAGTTATCTGATAAGCAGCAAATTGAATTGGGCAGAGCTTTTGTTTATATACGTATGGTTTAATGAACTTACCATATAGTACATTTGGGCTCACAAATTGAAATATGTGTTGTATTATTTCAATTGGTAGTTTAGACCACAAACCTTCTTTCTCCATATTCATCTTTGAGTCACTAACAATATTCACGGGTGACATCCCCAGCACATACCTGGTGCTCTCATTCATTGACTTTCCTATTGCAGATAACTTATGGTTGGTGATAAAACGATCTTAGATTCTTAATCTCTGGTTTTAGTGCGCTGCACTTTTTGAATGGAAGGGATTTTTTTATTTTTTTTTTACAGCAGAAAATATAGAAATATATTTCTAGATAAAGATTACTTGACTTCACATGTATAGATATTGATCAAACACTCCCGACAACGTCGCTTTATCATGAGTGTCGAAGGCAGTCATCGAGCTGAATCCCCACATACAAAGGTTGAAGATAACTCTCCTGGAGGACCATCACTATCTGTCTCCATATCAAATACAAGCTCAATCAATTCAAATACAAATTTGAATGCAAATGCCCATGCATCTGATGACATTAATGATATAGACCTTGATAGTATGATAAGTGCCAAAGGTATGAGCAACGCTAGCAATATCAGAAGTGAAAGCAGACTGATAGACAAGTCGTCTATACCTAGCCGTGCTCATCAAGCCAAACAAAAAAGGACATCCCTTGCTTGTATAAGATGTCGTACCCGTCATATAAGATGCCCCGGTGGAAACCCATGTAAGAAGTGTTTGTTAGCCAAAACCAAATGTGAATACGTTGAAGCTGATAAGAAGATTGTGGTATCGATGAAGTATTTATCCAAACTACATGACGATATAGCTCGCTTGAAGAAAGATAATGCAATGTTAAGAACCGATTTAAAATCTGAAACGGATAAAAGAATTAATCTTTCAAAATCAATAAATGGCAATCCTTCGAATAATCAAAATCATTTCACACAAAGTGTGCCTCAAATACAGGACAATACCAATGAGACAGACATTCACAACAGTACGATGCGCTACCCCCATCAACAGCAACAACCTCAAAGATCAAATAATCAACCATTTGATCGAAATTACAATGGTCCTAGTAACGAAGTCATTCATCCTTCTCTTGACAAACATGGTAGACTAATACAGTCAAGAACCGGCGAAAAGGTTTATGTTGGATCATCTCTGATGACTTTATTTGGTTTAGAAATTCAAAATATGGTGCCCTCATTCGTCTCTTCCAATTTGTTTCCCGCATCTAATTCAAACTCTCCAATGGACTCCCCTTCATCGAATGTTAATGGAAGCAGTCCAAAATCACTCACAACTGATACTAGTAGCGTTCATCCCACCAAAAGAGAAACAGAAATATTGGAAAAAGAAGGTAACGCTTATAAAATAACTCTCGCCAAAACTAATACAAGACCTGGACTTTCAATAAATTTTACTTTACCCTCATATTCTTATGCTATGCTATTGGTTGACACTTTCATCAATTACAACGATGGGTGCTTCTATTTTTTTAATGAGGGTTTAGTTAAAAAGTTTTTGATGAATCTTTACAGTGGTAAAGCACATGAAAATATTAAAATACTGAAAAGAAACGTCCCACTAAATAAAGGCCCAGCAATGGATGAAAATACGATCAAGAAAGATACTGACGATGATACTATTCTTGAAACGATTTGGTTTTGTAAAATTCTTCTTATTTTCGCAATTGGTGAAATGTATTTAGGAACTGAATCGGATACTCACATGAGAAGACTGAAGAATGCCGAAGCGTTGACAAAGGAATTTAGACGTAAGAATAAGGCAAAGGGTAATCATACTAAGAAAGATGGCAGCACTAAAAGAAATACATTACCAGGATCAGGTTTCTTCTATCAAGCTTCTGAATTATTTACTGGGCTATTCGCATCTGGTGCCATCGATAATATAACCAAAGATGGTGGTATAGAAGTGATGCTCTTATATGCATTCTATCTTCAAGTTGCTGACTGTACAATCGCATCTTATTTTTACTTTGGTCTAGCTTTACGGTCAACTTTAATTTTGGGATGGCACGTTGATGCAGACAAAGATAATTTGGATAGATTCGAATTAGAACATAGAAGAAGAATTTGGTGGACTGTCTATATGTATGAAAGAATGCTCAGTTCAAAGGCTGGATTGCCACTTAGTTTCGCTGATGATAGTGTTTCCACTGAATTACCATTTGATTTTAATATTGGGCTAGAAGATTTTCCAAGAGATGAATGTGATGTCAGAGGCTATTATATATTTCCATCTGCAGAATACATCAATAATTGCGTCACAATTACTCAAATCAACGCGCTCATTTTATCATCATTGTATACAAAACAGCCTTCTGCAAATATTTTACCAGTCGTTTCAGATTTAGTTCATAAATTGATTAATTGGAAAAGCTCGTTACCAGAATTCCTTAAAGTTGACTTTTCCGTTGATAATTTGCAGGTATCTAGACTTATAGTCAATTTAATGACAGAGTACTTTCAAGGTATGAATTTGGCTGTACGTCCATTATTGTTTCATTTCGCAACCAAAAAACTCAAGGAATTACAAACCCAGCATAATTCAAATAAGTATGTTGATTTGACTAAATACTCAAAAAATGTTCTAACATTATTGAATGCATCATTTCAAGCTTCCATAAACACTATTAAATCGATCTGGGCTCTAATACCGGAGAATATGGTTGCCTTATTTGGCTGGATGGATAGGGAGTATCTTTTTACATCAGCTTCAACATTGATATTATTTAATGCATCGTTCGGGGTACATGATGCAACTAGGGAACATCTTGATCATGCGTTGACAATTTTCACTAAAATGAAGAAATTGGGTAACTATCCTGCTGCATTAAGAAGGGCTCAATTATTGAAATTGATAAAGGTTTTAGATTTTAACGGAGTCATGAGTTCTCTTTCACTCAAACATGATGATGAAAAAAGAGAAACTAATGACATAGGTGAACCAATAAACGATGATCAAAATACATTCAATGAAGATTTTTTGGATCCGACTCCTGCAGAAATTGATGAACATATAATTAGTGGTGATGGTTTGAATTCAATCGATGATCACATTAAATTACAATCCGAGGATTTGAATCATTTGCGTCATAACTTGTCACACAAAGTCAACAATAAAACGAATCCTCCAATTAGCAAGACCGATCCAATAGGTCCATACCTTGACTTTCTAGAATTTCCTCATGGTTCAAATAATAAGTCATCAACACACTCACCACCAGTTTTAAATACACCATCCCCAAAAATTGGACTTGAACCATTGTCGACATCACAATTAGCAAATCACCCTACAGACCCTACAAGTACGTCACGCTTGTCAAACGAGTCATTTAACTTTAATATACAAATTCCGTCGAATATTGGAAACTCAGGAGATGTTTATATGAACTCGGATTTGGCAGGCATTGAAGGATTAACTTATATTGACGAAGAGCAAAAGTTATGGAATGAAATTACTAATGACGCAGTCTGGTTAAATGTACCTGGCGGCAATCCGAATCAGCCACCAAGCACTCGCAACGCAAAGTCATCCCTGACCTTAAATAGCCATCATCAACCTCATTCTCATGACTATTTTGGTCAAGGGATATTTGGCAACAACAACAATAATAATCACAGCCTAAACGAGAATGTTGAGTATGGTCAATCCTCGAATTTAAATCCTTTCCAATCAGGTGGAGGTTATGGTGACATAATTAACGAAGAGTTTCAAGATTTAATGAATTAATTCCTTGTTCTTGTATTGTATAATGATTTCATGACTTGCTTTGTTTTAGATTTATTCACGTTTTTTGTATATTAGGTATTTTTAAGCTTTCACATTTGTTCATGTTTATACTCTGTAGATATATTGACTAAATTTAAACTCGAGGACTGAAAGACGTAGCATTAACTACCTTTCAGTCATACGTCTATTTTAATATGTTCGGAATGCGTCCAGTCTTCAAGTTGGACTACATGGGCACAGTAAATTATTATACATATATTTCAATTTGACTTATTAGTCAATTGTATTCTATAAAATCAGTTGAATAAGGTCAAAAATGAATATAAAAAGATGGCGTACAACCGCGACTTGTAGTAGTTGCAGCGTTAGTATTACATATATATGGTACGCCATTAAAAGTAATCCAAATTATTATGGTTGGTGTTTTCCGAATTGTTGAAACCAGAATTCAAAGCGTTTAAATTCGAATTCAATGAGCCACTAGACTGATTGTCGCTCATTTGTTGAAGCACTTGTTGAGGAGATATCGAGGAATGTTGCTGTGGCTGAGACTGAGGGTGACCAGGGACTTGTGGTTGATCGTTAAATCCATTATTATTTTGGAATGACATATTTGCACTTTGAGGATTGAAAGTACCAGTAGCGGGAAATTGGGGATTTGAAGGTTGACGAGAAGAAGGAGGAATAATCATGTTATTCATATTATTGTTATTTCCGTTATTGGGAAAATCTTTTGGTGATTGACTTATATTGGAATTCATTGTTGGTGTATTGATTGTAGGTGAATTATTCGATAATGAATCATTGACATTGGCAGGCAAATGTTTCATTGGAGCAGGTATACCTTGCTGATATTGCTGTTGCTGTTGCTGTTGCTGAAATTGTTGTTGTTGTTGAAGATTTGCTCCATTCTCTTGCTGATACTTCATCTGTTGGATTTTTATTTTTAAGAAATGTAACGCCTCGGGATATAATTCCTGTAACTTTCTATAATAATTATTGAGTTCTGGCATATCTTGCGGAGCAGATAGGATAATTGGAAATTGTAATCTGTTTGGTTGTGCCGCAGCAGCTTTATTATGATACTTATCATTTATGAACGCCAAAACAGTGATATTACATTGAACTCTTCTACTTAAGTTACTATGTTGATCTTGTAAGGCAGTTCTTGCAGCAGGAAGTAATTGTTGAATATGTTGTGGATTACTCAAGATGTTTGCGTATAAACTATATGCTTTTTTGATTAATTGAGAATTAATTAATAGTAAGCAAGTAACTCTTTCTCTATCGATTTGTAGAGGAGTTTTGGTTGAAGGTTGTGGATTTGAATTCATAATCGTGATTTTAGTTATTGGTACAATGAGTTAATGCTTGCAATGGCTCACCAGCCAGTCGACTTGGGTATGAATATTTAAATATATATGGGAGTCTGAAGCAAGTCCGTATAGTTCGACTTGGATGAAAGTATTTTTGTGCAGATCTTGGTAATACAGCCTAAGGTAATATGGTGCAATAGCTAAACCGTTAAAATTGTTATTGTTTATAACTCGCTTTTCATATTGATTACAGAAAAAAAAAAGCGCTAAAGGAAAAAAAATAATGTTCACAATTCGCAACAGATTTTTACGTTCGTAAGAACTCGATATATATCTAAAAAGCTTTCGTGGTAGATGTGTTAACAGTATTTATGGTAGCGATGTGATAAACGATCTATTTTAGAATTGATGTATATAAATGTTATTATTACGTGAAAGTTTACTGTATATGGGTTACTATACAAAGTTATAAGAAATGAAGAATTTAGTCATTAGTAATGGATGATGGTGATTATAATTTATTGGTTAATTCAGGAACTGCATCATTGAGATCAGCAACCAAACCAATGTCAGCAACGTTAAAAATTGGAGCTTCTTGATCCTTGTTAATGGCCACAATAGTTTTAGAGTCTTTCATACCTGCTAAATGTTGAATTGCACCAGAAATACCAATTGCTACGTATAATTCAGGAGCAACAACTTTACCGGTTTGACCAACTTGTAAAGAATTGTCACAATATCCAGCGTCTACTGCAGCTCTTGAAGCACCTACAGCAGCATTTAATTTATCTGCTAAAGGTTCCATTAATGCATCAAAAGTCTCTTTGTTTTTTAAACCACGACCACCAGAAATAACTCTTGCGGCAGAGCCTAAATCAGGTTTTTCAGATGTAAGTAAATTCTCAGAAACAAATTGAGTTCTATTGTTGGTTTCAGTTTTTGATACGAATTCTTCAATAGGAGCAGAATCAGAGCCCAATTGAATTTGAGGGAAAGATGAAGCTCTAATCGAGGCAAGGATAATTGAATCATTCGACTTAACAGTGGCTAATGCATTTCCAGCGTAAATAGGTCTTACAAACGTATTTTCTGACTCAATTTTTAGTATATCGGTAACTGGTTGGACATCAAGTAAAGCACCTAATCTTGGTAGAACTGATTTTCCGACGGCGGAGGCAGGAGTTATGAAATGAGTGAAACTAGATGATTCTATTAAATCTTTGAACAAAGGAGACAATTCTTCAGCTAAATAATGATCATATTTGGCATCTTTAGCAACAAGAACTTTTTGGATACCAGGAATTTTGGCAGCTTCGGACTTAATGGCCTCACCTTCAGATCCAGCAACAACAACAGTAATTGGTTTACCAATTTTATTGGCGGCTGTAAGAGCAGATAAGGTAGCGGGCGTGATTTTAGAACTTATGGTCTCGACAAAAGCAAGCGTATCTAATCTTGATTTGGAAGTTGAAAAAGCTCTCTTGGATGCAAATGAGCGAAGCATATTTGTAGCTATATATTTAAAAGTCAATTACTCGTTTGAATTAACAAGACTCAGAATGAATTGATAATTAAAGCCAGAATTAAGAGCCTTTTAGTATTTCATAGATTCTGATTTTAATAGGCTTTTTTTTTTCATTGGTGTCAAAAAACAAGTAAGAATTTGATCAAAACGACACGACCATATTTTGAAAAAGGACCGGTTTCGGAGATTCAGCAAAGATGATGAAGAGGTGGGTAGACAAAAGTATGATGAAGTAGAAGATAAAGAGGATAAATGTATGAAGAAGCCACAGGGTAGGGAGTGGTAGAGAATAGTACAATGTGATGGGAGCACGATGTAAATGAAACGTTGCGTGATCATATAAACCAATCATGCTAGAATACAAGACAGAAGAACTGTGGGTGTTGACGTGATGGTGATTAATGTATGACATGGGGTCAACATTCACACGATCATACCAGTCCCTTCTTCAAATCGACGTAAGCTAACAATTTACTTCTATATTGGTAATGTTCGATGTTATCTGATTAGCATAATAAGTTGTAATCAATTTTTCACCGTTATCGAGAAACTTACAGCCACGCGGTATTTGGTATCAATAAAAGTTACGTAGATTGATAAGCTATTGTCTTTATTTGCTTTCTAATTACATACTACATGTTGAACGACCCAATCTCGTACTGTATGAAATGTCACATAGTGGGAATAATAATGGAGGTGATTCACCTCAATCAAATTCATTGAGATCAAGGTCTATCAATTCTGCAGGTCAGAATCATACAAGACCTAATAGTCCAGACCCAAGTATCAGACACATTTCAAATAAAAGAGTTAATAACTCAAGGCAGCCCGAATCAAATCGTTTACTAGATAATAGATCACCATCAAACCTTTCTGACTATAGCTCGATAAATAACAATAGTCATAATATTGATGAGTCACTTCAATCTCCCAATAAACAACATGATTTTGATCAAGGCTCCACGATAAATGAAAACTCAAATCATCTTAATTATCAGCCAAGCTTGAACTATATGAATCAAGCGTCAACTGCGTCTTCTATAAGGAACATCCCTGAATCATCTACCAGCGACTCAAGTAAGCCTACTTCCTCCTCTTCTGAATATACTCCTGCTGCCGCCGCAAGATCTATTAATAATTTAGATTGGAGAGTTGTATTACCCTATTATTTACCCTTTCTTTCTTGGATTCATGAGTATACCTTCTCATACTTTCTTGGTGACTTGATAGGAGGTCTTTCTTTGGCAACTTTCCAAATTCCTCTATGTCTTTCTTATGCAACGTCTTTGGCTCATGTACCAGTGATATGTGGATTATATTCACTTGGAATAGCTCCTTTAATTTACATGATGTTTGGTAGTGTTCCACAAATGGTTGTTGGTCCAGAAGCTCCCATATCGCTAGTAGTCGGTCAAGCAGTGGAACCACTATTACATCATGCCAAAAAAAAGAATTTAGACCCAATTGAGTATGTGGTTGCTATCACTGTTGTTAGTGGTGCAAGTTTATTAGGTTTTGGATTAGGTAGATTTGGCTTCTTGGATAATGTTTTGAATGAATCACTTTTGAAAGGATTCATCAGTGGTGTTGGTTTGGTCATGATTATTAATGCTTTAATTTCGATGTTAGGTATAAATGGCTTATTGGATGAAATCACTAAAAATCCCGAAGAACAAGATATACATTCACCATTTGATAAATTGAAATTTTTATTGACGAATTATGAGCATCTACATTGGTTAACCTTCAAAGTTAGTTTGATTGGTTTTTTGATCATTATGTCAGTTCGTTTATTTAAAAGTTATGCTCAAAAGCATCAAAAGAGCCATAAACTATATGAAAAGGCAATCTATATTCCGGAAATATTGATTGTTGTTTTAATATCAACATATTTATGTCAGATTAAAGATTGGGAAAATCAAGGTATTCTGGTTATTGGTCATATCAAGACGTCTGATTCATTTCATGTGTATAATCCATTCTCACCTAAAATTTGGCCTTTAATTAAATCATTATCGACTTCGGGGTTTGTGTGTGCAATGTTAGGGTTTTTTGAATCTACAACGGCACTGAAGTCTTTAGGCTCAACGTACAATTTACCTATATCCTCAAATCGTGAATTGGTTGCTCTTGGGTTTATTAATATTGTGGGGTCCATGTTTGGATCACTTCCTGCATTTGGAGGTTATGGTAGATCTAAAATCAATGCTATTTCAGCTAAAACTACAACTTCAGGCGCGATTATGGGTGTTATTACCTTGATAAGTGCTAAATGGGTTAAAAGTTATCTTTATTTCGTTCCAAAATGCTTATTGAGTGTCATTACCGGAGTAATCGGCATTCTGTTAATTGACGAAGCACCAAAGGAAATAGTATTTCATTGGAAAAGTCGTGGATACAATGAGCTTCTAACTTTTGCAGCAACTGTATTAACCACCTTTTTTTTCTCCATGGAGGCTGGAATAGCAGTAGGTTTAATTTACTCTTTAATTAGGGTTATAAAAAATTCGGCTCAGTCAAGGATTCAAATTTTGGGGAGGTATCCAGGAACAAACACTTTTTTGGATGCTGATACAACAACTTCCGCAACATCGGCAAATAAAAATGTTGTTGTCATATCTGATGATGCAACAAAGTTAAACACGCCATCGAACTTTTTTCAAAATTTGAGAGACCCCAATCCGCAATATAACGTCTTCACAGACGACAATTTTAGGCATTTGAATACTCAAGCCTTAGAAGAAATTGAAGGATGTTTGATTATTAAAATCCCTGAACCATTGACATTTGTCAATACCAATGATTTGAAATCTCGTTTGAAAAGAGTTGAGATGTATGGTTCAACTAAAACCCATCCAGCCATGAAACGAACTAGGGACGTTTCGATGACAAAATACATTATATTCGATCTTAATGGGATGTCTTTTCTAGACTCATCGGCTTCTCAAATACTAGTTCAATTATTAGAGACTTATAAAAATCGTAATATCAGATCATTTTTTGTTAGAGTTAAAAAAGACGAAGAATTAAGAAGTAGACTTAAGTCAACTGGTATTACGAATTTACTTATAGACGATTTGAACTCTATCAAGTTCTATGAATCGACAAACATCAAAAATAGGGAAATTGAAGGTAGTCTGATCGTTAATCAGAATCAAAATGAAAATGAGAATCATAATGAAAATGAAAATGAAAGTGATTCTAGTCAAAATTTTGAAAGTTTGATTGAATCTCCGAACGAACCGTTCTTCAGCCATATAAGCGATGCTTTGAAAGTAATAGATAAGTATGACTCCATGCTAGAATCTGACATTTATCTTTCAATTGAAGAAGGTGAGATTGTTTAATGGCATTGTTCATTTGTACTTACATGCTTCTTTTTATATAGACGTGCATTTTATTTATCAAGACAATCTTTGATAAAACTATTACCTTATTTATTATTTATTACTTATTTATTTATTTTCTCTTTTCCTCCGTTTATACTTTTTAATTGACTTTTATTACATCATACTCAGGTATCTTTACAATTCGCTAGCCATCAAAATAGTGCACCTAAATTACTATACGCGTTTCTCATTATGACAAAAAAAAAAAAAATAGATAAAGTCAACTATTCAAAACAAAATCGAGTATTAAAAGGCTATATAGCTGTACTGGATAATCAACTCACAACAAACCATGGTTTTCGATGGAGCAGCCCTTGCTAATATGGAATTACCAGACGAAGATACGGAAGTTCCAGAAGCTCAGAAAGAACTAAGTATAAAAGAAGAATATGATTTATGGAGAAAAAATTGTCGTTACATGTATGAATTCGTTAGTGAAACTGCATTAACTTGGCCATCCTTAACAGTGCAATGGCTTCCTAACAATGAAACTAACGAACTTGAAGGTTCGGTTAACTCACAGCTATTGCTAGGTACTCATACCTCTGGTGAAGACACCAATTATCTAAAAGTCGCGTCAACTCAATTACCAATAACTTCCAATTCAGGTAGTTCAGTTAGTAACAACGGGAAGAAAGTCTCTTCAAGACTAAAAATAACGAAAAAGTTTGAAAATAATCATGAGATAAACAGAGCTAGATTTTTACCACAAGATCCAAATTTAGTTGCTACTATTAATGGAGGAGGTGAAGTTGATATATACGACTTATCTGCTGGATCACTTTTAAGCCATTTTGAACCCCACAAAGAGAACGGCTATGGATTATCATGGAGTCCACATAAAAAGGGATATCTACTTACAGCCTCCGATGATAAGTCGATCGTACTTACCGACACAAACAAACTTGATAATGATCCTAAGAATGCTAGTATATTTAAAAATACTTCAAGTAAAGATATAGTAAATGAAGCGAAATGGCATAATTTTGATGAAAATATATATTGTGCTGTATCTGATGATTCGTATGCTTATTTATACGATATCAGAACTCCCCAAAACCCAGTTTCCAAGTTTTTCAGTAAAGATTCAAAAGGAATCAATACATTAAGTTTTTCACCTTTTTCACATAATTTGATGGCCATTGGAAATACCAACTCAAACATCAATTTACTAGACTTGCGTAATTTATCCAATGAAGAAAACTTCACCAAAGGATTACTTCATACTATGATGGGTCATTCAGATTCAATTACAAGTTTAGAATTTTCCCCATTCAAAGATGGAATTATCGCGTCTGGTTCGCAAGATCGTCGTTTGATTATTTGGGATTTATCCAAGATCGGTGAAGAACAAGCTCAAGAAGACGCTGAAGATGGATGTCCCGAACTTTTCATGATGCACGCTGGTCATACTGGAGCTGTTTCGGATTTGAGTTGGTGTCCATATAAAGACTGGACTCTTGCATCTGTAGCCGATGATAATATTGTTCACTTGTGGGAAATAAGTAAAAGTTTACTCGACGTTGATCAAAGCGTAGATTTAAAAGACACCGACTTAGAGTAGTTATCATACACCTATATATGAATTTATATATATGAATTTATATATATATATATAACTTTATCAAATGTACAATTAGTAGTAAAGTAAACCATATTTCATGTTCTGTTTATTTCCGTACACCATGTCAATCTGTAAAAAAGTGGTTTTTCCAGTGTTTTTCTTCTTTTCTAGGAAAAATGGAAGAGAGAATCACATAAAAATAAATTCACAGCGCCTTTCGATACGATAATAAAGATATTTCCTTTATAATACAACGAACGAGAGTGAATTTACCATGTCTGACTTCCCGCCCAATTTATCAATCAGACCATTGACTATCGAGGATATCGATCAGTGTACCAGCTTAGAAAAATTAGGATTCAAGGAATCCGAAAGATGTACTCCAGAAAAATTCAAGTATAGATTGACTACTTGTCCTGAATTATGTTCAGGTTTATTCATTAGAGAATATAACTACAAATATAACGCTATAAACCTTCCAGAAGTCGCTGAAAAACTAGAATTTGAACATACTTCTGATATTAATGATAAGGATGATGAGAGTGATGATGAATTACCCATAAAATCATCTGTTGTTAAGGAAAACTTGATTGGACAAATAATCGCCACCAAGATCCATTCTAACCGTATAACATCTTCTTCAATGGATTTACCTACCGAAAATGATCCGAGTTCTGGTCATATTGAACACTCGAGAGTTATTGGAATTCATGGTTTAGTTATACATCCGGATTGGCAAGGTAAAAACCTTGGTACTTTATTAATGCATGATTATATACAAAAATTATCTAATCAAGATTTGGGTGGTAAGGTTGCAATAATTGCCCATAAAGAATTGATACCTTTTTATGAAAAAATTGGATTCAACAATAATGGTATAAGTGAATGTAAGTTTGCTGATGAAACTTGGTATGATTTGTCAATAGACTTAGTCCCTGAAGATGATGATTGAGTCTCATAATAATTATTATTGAGTTTCATGATAATTATGATCAGTGCTTTGCGATATTTTTACTTAGTCATACCCGTAACTAGTACTTTAGTTAATTCCCTTATAACTTATTCTTGTCTACATTTTATTATCAGATAACCTATGCTGATAAGTAACAATATGAATGACTATAAATATTTTAAATTCTATCTATGTATTATTTTAGACATTTATTATAGATCTAATATAAATCTATTACGTTTAACTTGTTCTTTTTGGCTTCGATGTTCACGGACTTCCATTGGTGAATCAATCAGTCCTACGAGATATACAAACATAAAAAAAAAAAACACCGCCAGAACGCATTATTCAAATCTCATTCTGAGCTTGCCAGTTCACCAGATCCAGATTTAGTGATATGTAAGCTTCCGGTTCTCCTGGTTAGTTTGGATTGAACATTAAGTTAGCCTGGCTAGTGCAATATCAAGCATTTTGCTACTTTTGATATCTTTGAAATCATGTAGTGCGAGTACTATGAATTTTGGTTTTTGAAAAAGACAAAGATGAGACATAAAGTTCAACTGTGTTAGCATTTCTTTGTCACCCGATATTTTTCATAATTCTTGTATAAGATGTCGATTTCTGTACCTTTGCCGATCAAGAAGTTGTTCAGTACTTTCCCGCTTGTTGAATATCCACCTATACCTGCGGCGACAACATCTAGCAAAAAAGTCATTGAAGATAATAAGTACTACTTTGGATGTGAAACTCAAAGTACGTCAAATGAGTCCTTCATACTAGGTGTTCATAATGTAATTCAAATTTCCACAACAAGTGGTAAATTCATTCCTTCAGACCCTGTATCGTTGGGCCAATGCTTAGTGTTATGCTACAAGAATCAGTTGAAGCTACCATCCTTAAATAATTCACATAATAAATCAAATCATGCATTGATGAAATTATCATATCAAGCCTCATTTGAAAACGAATTACCAATTTTAATTGAAACGAACTCGGAAAATTCAAGAGTAATTAGACCGTCCCACTTTCTTTCCAAATCTGTGAAGTCAAAAATATTTGCTGTCAGTGTTCAATCTGCCTTGATTAATGATTTGATTGATAACGACTTATATGACATTTGGGTGTTGTCAATACTAGTTGATTTGGCCAAGAATGACTTTTTTACTTTAAACAGTATTTTCAGAGTTGGTGAAAGTATAACAACAAATGAAAAATTGAACTCGTTGACGTTGATTTCAATTTTGAAAGAATTACCAAACTGGAACTCATTCAAAATTAAATATCCGTTTTTATTTGATGATAACAAAGCTTCCTCTGTATATTATCCCTCAAGATTATATCACAATGACTTAACAGAGTTCATGACAATTAATAATAAAAATGCTATAAATAAGTTATATAATGACCAACTTACCAAACTAGATGATACTTTGGATTTATTGATTGATTATGTTAAGAGTTATGATGCAAGCTCTGAATTACATCATAAAATAATCGAATTGAAACTTTACGCCTTTTTCATTATCGTTAATCAGACATTAAAGCTTACGAAATTAGGTGACCTAATCTCACAACCTAAATTCGAATCATTCTTGAATAAAGCTTATGAAATTATTGAAAAAGAATTTTAATATATTGCATTATTATTGTTGTACATACCTTAACACCTCTGCCAAATTTGTATATAACTCTCTTCTAAAAACATCAACTCTCGCTGACAATTGTCAATCTTTAAATCATGAATAGAGATCCAAGAGTGATCAAGTTTTGGTAAACTTATTGACCACTCATGATTATCATCACTATGATTCAACTTTTCTCCATAGATTAATTCATGTTTAATGTTTCCTATAAGTTTATAGTTTTGTTGAACGTCTTTTCCATTTCCTACAACATACGGAGCAAAGTTTATTACGTCGGGAAATTTCACCACGGTAGGATTACCCCTTTTTGTCTCATCATCTTCTAAACCTCGATCTATATGTAGTAATAAATAAGGAGGTAAAGGATTTTGTAACTGAAACTTTTTGAGTTCAGTTGACGAAACTTGAGTATCTGTCTGACCATCGTACTTTTTTAGTAATTCAAATATTGTGATTTGTGGGATCTCTCTTGATGAATTTCCATTATTATCGGTGTCAGAATATGCGTTAAAAAGTGGGATTGGTGGTAATGCTAGGGAGAGTATCCAAAATTTCAGTGAATTTATCGATTTCGATTCTTCATCAACTTTGAAATCTACCTTTTTAGTTTCATCGTTTGATTTTTCAAGAAGTTTGGTTGTCGTTATTTGAATATTACCCTGTAGAACTTCGGAAATGATTGTGATTTTTTTCTTTGTTGCTTTGATTAATTGTAAGTGTAATTGATTCAATAACCAAACGAGAAAGGCTTTTGGCAGCCTCTTCGTAGTTACGGTGAATTTTTTTTTAGAAGAGATTGAAATAAATTGTAATAGTTCATGAGGTGATATGTGATTCTTATATAAATTCGAAGACCACAATTTTCTTATGAACAAACCAAATTTATCATTCAACTCTGATTTCTTTTTTATTGATTCATTGAGAGATTCCTTTTGACTCAAACCTAGGTAGAAGTCCCTGATCTCATCGATATGCGATAAAAGTTGTAAGCATACATTTGAGTAGTCATTATTAGAGATGTTATTCAATCCAATGAATCCTACGTCATATGTCTTTTTATTTAAATCATACGATAGTATGTTTTCATTTGACGTGGACAATTTACGAATTGAGTCAAAGTCGTAAACAGGATTGATTGAAAGTTTAATATCTGCAACAGATTTTAACACCTTAGGATTTGTGACTTCGTAATTGTCGGGAAGTATATATATTTTCAAACTATCTAAGTTGATGAAAATATGATGATCTTCGTTGATGGAATGATTGTACGCATGTGAGGAAGTCGATCTTCCTTGAAAATATTTACCACAAACCAAACAACAGTAAACGTTGATTGTTAACAAAGATATCAGACATGTCTTCTCAAAATCAAAGTCTAGTAATGATCTATTGATAGTATCAAAATATAGATGGTCATTATGTTGAGAATCCGATTTAATATTCAACTTGGGGTTTATCATATACGAAGGTAGATCTTCGTCATCTGAATCTGATTCAACTTTTGTATGTTCATCATCCAATTTCCTCTTCTTTATAAGCCTCTCCTCATCGGCAGCCGACATTATATATATTTTGTTGATATTGGTGATCGAATGATTTAACTTAATTTGCAATGAATTTGTATAAAGAACAAAAACAAAATGTGCGCAATTCAAAAATATTTTAGATGTTAGTATTTTAGCAGCTTAAAGAAATGAATAGTTGACGACGGTATAATCAACCTACAGACTAAATAATTTACGAAAGAAGATATGTTTTATTTTTTGTTATCTAAATTATTGGATTGCTAAACTATTAATATTACCAGTCAATAGGGAAGTCACATTTTCTTCTATAGCTTTTTCAGCAGTATCAGACAAATGTTTCTTAGGATCTTGCTTACCTACATATCTTGTTTTCAATTGATCTTCCAGCAATTCTTTTTCTTCTTGTACCCTCTCGTTATATAGTTTTGCAATTCTTACTAAGTCTTGAGTATAATTTAAGTTGTCATGTTCTTTGTGATTATAATCAACCATTTTCAATCCTGATTGCCAATTCTTTTTATGTAAATTCAACAACATATTTGTCTCGTAGGAAGTTTTATGATAATCAATATTTAGAGAGTAGTAGTGACGGTTCAAACCGTGAATTAATGCTTGAATGGAAGGTTTGTTTAAGTGACCAACATTGGAAGTTGTTTCACGAGGTTCTTGACCCATCATTAAAGTGGTGGTGTCAATGGTTCTGAAAGCATCAATAACAACTTTACCTTTAACAGATTGGATAGGATCTATAACAACAGCGACTGCTCTTTTATTTAATTGCTCGAAAGATTGTTGAGTACCAACATCAACAGAGGATAACCAACAACCAAACCCAGGATGAGAATGGTACCAACCAACAACCATTTGATCACGTCCCGTTTGTCTTAACATATCCATCATTTTAGTTTGAAAAACATCATCAACCGCTTCAACAGAAACCCCAGTACCAGATTGAGGCATGGCAAATACATCAATAACATGAATGGTAAATTCATCAACAAATTCACCCAACATCAAACCCATAACTTCCATTGGAACACCAGCACGACCATGCTTCAACATTTTCAACAAGGCCAACGAGGATATGTAAACGGTTTCTGAATTATCTATGGCAGGGCCATCTGAGGTAGGTGGAGCTGCACCTCCCAATCCACCGCCAGCACCTAAAAGTCTTTGTAATCTTTCCATGTTTGATTTATTTGATGATGATGATGATTTATGACTATATGTATTATAATTGAGTTAGACAATGCGTGATGATAAGTGTTATGCAAGGCACAGTTGGTATGACTCGTTTCGAATATATAATGCACAGGATGAGGTGTAATACAATTCACTTATATATACATAAATTTGTAGACCTGTTATATACATATATGAAGCAGTCTTGTTATATTCCCGTTTTTGATGGTGGCAATTGATTTTCCAGTAAAGCGAGATATTTTATGTGCAGGTGATTGAGAGCACGTGACCACCCACTTATATGCACTCTTTATTAGTGATATCAATGAAGCCCACTGCTTTATCAATGAAAGATTCATTCTTGTTATAAATGTTGTCGATCAAGATTGAAAAATCTAATATGAAATGCATTGATCTGTTAAAGGCCATAACATGTCATTACCAGATGGTTGTCAATTTTGTTCTCAAATATCATTGAAAATACACTCTAATTTATAATGATTTTTTAAGCTGTTATCGCACCAAAACTTAAAAGGATATGGAGCCGTATGAAAAGTTTACTAAAATTTCTTCCAAAAATACTTGAGGTTTGTTATACTAAACGCTTGCATTTACTTTAGCCTAACTTTACTGAATAAAAAATGGTTTCTTTAGGTCCTGACTCAATAAAAGGACATAAATATCCTGCCAAACAACATGCCCGAAATGTCGTTTCTCATTTAAACATCAAAAAATCTGCTAACCAATCTGCATTTTTCATTAGCGGTGATGGTTTAGTCTTGTATCAATATAGTGATCAGACAAAACCAATCAGACAAAATCGTTACTTTTTCTACTTGTCTGGTTGTGAAGTTCCTGATTCACATATATTATATGATACTGCAAAGGATAAATTAACTCTTTATTTACCAAATATTGATTACGATGATGTTATGTGGTCTGGTTTACCTATAAGTTTAGAAGACGCAGCAAAGAAATACGATGTCGATGAAGTGAAGTACGCTTCTGATGTTGATACCGACTTATCAAAGTTATCAAAAGATTCATCTATTTACACAACTGATGTTAATCAGTTTAATACAAATTTCTCAAAATTCCTTATAGAAGGTGATAAAGATTTCTTTTACGCCTTGGACGAAGCAAGATTGATTAAAGATTGGTATGAAATTGAATTAATGAAACATGCTGCTAGAATTACCGATAGTTGTCATCGTTCTGTTATGTCTGCCATACCAATTGAAACCAATGAAACTCACATACATGCTGAATTCATTTACCATGCTATAAGACAAGGTTCGAAAAATTTTGCCTACGATCCAATTTGTTGTAGTGGACCTAATTGTTCTACGTTACATTATGTTAAAAATGATGAAGAGCTTGATACAACCAGACATTCAATTCTACTTGATGCAGGGGCTGAATGGAGCTGTTACGCTAGTGATGTCACAAGATGTTTTCCAATAAATGGAGATTGGACAAAAGAGCATCTTGAAATATATAATTTAGTTTTGAAAATGCAAGGTACTGCCATGGAACTTATCAAACCAGGAGCTCACTGGGATGAAATTCATTTAACTACTCATAAAGTTTTGATTAGCGAATTTTTGAAATTAGGAATTTTTAAAGATGAATATTCAGTTCAGGAACTTTTTGATGCTAAAATGTCTGCTAGATTCTTTCCCCATGGATTAGGCCATTTATTAGGTATGGATACGCATGACGTTGGTGGTTATCCCAACTATGAGGATGAAGATCCTTTGTTACAATATTTAAGAATTCGTAGAACGTTAAAAGAAAATATGGTTGTCACTAATGAACCGGGTTGTTATTTTTCACCATTCTTATTAGAAGACGTTTTGAAAGATGAATCCAAGGTTAAATATATCAATGAAGACGTCTTAAATAAATACTGGTACATTGGAGGTGTCAGAATAGAAGATGACATATTGGTTACTAAAGATGGTTATCAAAACCTCACTGGTATCACATCTGATCCTCATGAAATAAGTAAGATTGTGAAAGCTGGTTTGGATAAGGGTAAGCAAGGTTTCCATAACGTTGTATGATGACAAAGTTTATATACTAATTTGAATACATACACAAACTCTTCTTTTTTCTTTTCGTGCAAAGTGGATAATCGACCTGTATACAACCCACTAAAAACCTCAGCAATCTAATTGTGTCTAATCGTTTAACTAATAGTAATATTAAGGATTATGGAATACGTATATATTTAACTGATTTTTTAAATATTAGCCTGAATATATATTACAAGACACCTCATTCGATTTAAATCATTGTGTCTCAGTTAATTTTTGTTTTACTCAATTCGCTTTTTCCATTGGTATACCTCTTTTTGTTTAGTTGCTGAACGTTTCACTTGATTCTTATTTGTGGACATATATACATTTAGGATAAAAGTATTTCAGAGTAAATCATACTTTTTCATTTTTCAAAGTCTTTGCATTCTTCATAATAAAGTTTTTCTTTTAATCATAATTCATCATGGACGAAAATTACGATGTTATTGTCTTGGGTACCGGTTTAACTGAATGTATCCTTTCAGGTCTTTTATCAGTTGAAGGTAAAAAAGTTTTACATATTGATCGTCAAGATTTTTATGGAGGTGAATCTGCTTCATTGAATTTATCCCAATTATACTCAAAATTCAAACCATCCAGTCAAAAGCCAGAATTTTTAAAAGGTAGAGATCGTGATTGGTGTGTTGATTTGATTCCAAAATTTTTAATGGCAAATGGTGAGTTAACTAATATTTTAGTACACACAAATGTGACCAGATACATTGAATTCAAACAAATTGGTGGTAGTTACGTCTATCGTAATGGTAGAATTGCCAAAGTTCCATCAAATGAAATTGAAGCCGTCAAATCCTCATTAATGGGAATTTTTGAAAAGAGAAGAATGAAAAAATTTTTAGAATTTACTGCTGCTTATAATGACGACATACCATCAACACATCAAGGTTTAGACTTAGATTCAAATACTATGAATGAAGTTTATACTTATTTCGGTTTAGAATCTGGTACTAAAGATTTCATTGGTCATGCAATGGCCTTATGGTCAAATGATGACTACTTAAACGAGGTTGCTCGTCCAACTATTGAAAGAATTTTGTTATACGTTCAATCTGTTGCAAAGTATGGGAAATCTCCTTACATTTATCCTTTATATGGTTTAGGGGAATTACCACAAGGTTTTGCTCGTTTATCTGCAATTTATGGTGGTACTTATATGTTAGACACACCAATTGATGAAGTATTATACGATGATGATAAAAAATTTGCCGGTGTTAAAACAAAAGAAGGTACTGCAAAAGCGCCAATTGTTATTGCTGACCCAACTTATTTCCCTGAACGTGTTAAAAAGTCTGGACACAAAGTTATTAGAGCCATGTGTATTTTAGATCATCCAATTCCTGGTACAAATGATTTAGATTCTGTTCAGTTAATCATTCCGCAAAATCAAGTTGATCGTAAAAGTGACATTTATATTGCTGTTTTATCAGATGTTCATTGTGTTGTTCCAAAAGGATACTACTTAGCTATTGTTTCCACCGTTGTTGAAACCGAAACACCACATGTTGAATTAGAACCAGCTTTCAAATTGTTAGGTACAAGATTAGACACTTTGATGGGTATTGCCGATATTTACGAACCAATTGATGATGGTACTTCAAATGGTATTTATATCTCAAAGAGTTATGATCCTTCATCACATTTTGAATCTACTACCGATGATGTGAAAGATTTATACTTCAGAGTGACTGGTAAACCATTGGTTTTAGAAAAGAAAGCAAATGAAGATGATGAACAAGAATTAAATGGTTTGGATAACTAGTTTATTTTCATTGAAAAGTTGTCTTTGGAAACCTTCCCTGCACTTACATATTTCGATTGATTTTGCAACAACTTTTATAGTGTTTTTTTTATCTTTTTTTTTTTTGAAATACTAATTTCATTCTATATTTATATAATATTCCGTACAATATACCATACGCCTGTCTATTTAACCTCATTGCCAACCGAATTGGAGAATGTAAACACAAAATGAAAAAAGACTGTAATCCGCATCAGGTTACAAATGCGGTAAACGACGGCATACGAAAGATAACGCCCGCTATGGCGCAAAAAATTAAAAGTGAGTTTATCGCGAAATTTTTATTCCGGCTTGCAAATGTTCTCAATCCCGCTATATATATTATTAACACCCGCTTATATAAATTGATTTGAAATTGAAATTGAAATCACTTCCTTCTTCTTCTTCTTCGTTTACTGACGTTCAATCAAATCTGCTCTCATCAAACTTTAAATGACTCAATCCACCTTCAAATCAGTTCCTTCCACCCGCTCGTTCTTTACCAAGTCAGGTAAACCATTACTTATTGGTACAGGATCAGGTACCAAATGGAAAGATGTTAAATTAGCTAAAAAAAGAGAAGATCCGTCTATCACAATTGTACAAGAAGTTGTTGATCCAATCAAGTTAGCTCTTGACTCTGGGTTCTATCATGTTGATACTGCCGAGGTGTACTCTACCCACCCAGAAGTTGCAGAAGCCATCAAGCAATCAGGTATCAAAAGAGAAGATTTATGGATCACGACAAAATACTCACCAGGATTTCGTACTTTTAAAGCTACGTCAAAATCACCAACAGAATTCATAGATCGTGCATTAGATGAGTTAAATACCGATTATATTGATTTATTCATGATTCACTCACCATTTTTCGGTGATGACATATCGTACGGTCAAACTGTTGAAAGTGCATGGCAAGAATTGATCAATGCCAAAAAGGCAGGTAAAGTTAGAGAAATTGGAGTTTCAAATTTTACTGTTCCTCATATACAAAAAACATTCAAAGTTGCTAATGGTGATGTAGACTATTATCCAGTTGTGAATCAAGTTGAATTTCATCCTTATTTACAAAATCAAAGTAAAGGTTTATACAATTTCGCTAAAGAAAACAATATTCAATTAGAAGCTTACACTCCTTTGGCACCTTTATTCAGGGTTAAAAAGGACAACGAAGAGATCACAGATCATCCTTTAGCACAATTATTACCTGAACTAACAAAGAAATATAATAAAACTGACGCTCAAATCTTATTAAGATATACTTTACAAAAGGGTATTTTACCAATTACAACAAGTTCTCAACCACAAAGAGTCAAAGAAAGTCTTGAAGTTTATGGCTTTGAAATTGATGATGAAGACATGGAGAATATTGATGAAGCTGGTAATTCTTTCCCGTACAGAACATTCTTTCATGAAGAGTTCGCTGATTATGAATAGATAATACGTGTAACTATATAGATTTTTTTAATATAAGTAATTTCGAAAATAATTCATACGCGTGTATTGGGGGTCCATGTGAATAGAAGCGCTTATCGGATCGCTGTGTAAAATGCGTCCGAATCTTACCACAATTAAACTAACTGCTAATTTTCTTATCTTATCGCAACACGTTCGAAGTATGGCTCCCAACATATATTTTAATTCCATCTATTTTTCACTATATATACATGCATGAACCACTTACACACAGAGTTGAAAAAATATTTATTCAAAGCTCGAATACTTCACAATCAATAGCCAAAAAATGACCAAACCTACTTTCGAAAATGTTCAATTGAAACCATCACTCACAACCAAATCTGGTGATCCTTTAAATATTGGTACTGGTACAGGTACTAAATGGAAAGATTTGAAAAGACAAGATGAATCAAATTCTGAGGCAATTGTTGATGCAGTCAAGTTAGCATTAGATTTGGGTTTTAATCATATTGATACTGCAGAAGCTTATACCACTCATCCTGAAGTGGCCCTAGGTATCAAGAAATCTGGCAAGAAAAGAGAATCTTTGTTTTTGACTACAAAATTTAATCCAAAGGGTAATAACTTTTTCGTCAAAAAAGCAACTGGCCCGGGACATTTTGTTGATTTAGCATTGGAAGAGTTGGAAACTGATTATATTGACTTGGTATTACTTCATCATCCATTTTTTGTTGACGATGATGATTATACTTTGGAGACAGCTTGGTTAGAGTTGATTCGTGCTAAGCAAGCCGGTAAAGTAAGATACATCGGTGCCTCAAATTTTGCAATTGAACATTTAAAAAGAGTTATCAAAATTTCAGAATCCGATACAGATGGCAAAGACTTTAATCCTGTAGTTAATCAGATTGAATTTCACCCATACTTACAAAATCAATCTCCCGATATTATTAAGTTTTCTCAAGATAACAACATTCTTGTTGAAGCTTATGGACCTTTAACTCCATTGCTGAGAATACAAAAAGATGGCGTCGGCTCAAAAGATCATCCCTTGGCTACTTATTTACCTGAGTTATCAGAAAAATATGATAAAACACCGGCTCAAATATTATTAAGATATACTTTACAGAAAGGAATATTACCGGTTACTACAAGTTCTCAACCAGATAGAATTAAACAAAGTTTGCAAATATACGATTTTAGTATAGATGAAAGTGATACAAAGAAAATTGATGCTTTAGGTGAAACTTTCCCATATAGAGCATTTTTTGGTGGTAAATTTTAAAGCCCAGCTACATTTTTTTATAATATTACTTTTTAAATAATTGTTTTTTTTCAATTAGACTCATTTTAATTGTTTGGTTAAATTAAGAATACAAAATAAAAAATATACATATTACCATCTAGTTTGTAGTATTTTTTATTGAAATAATAAAGCTGCAGCCAATTCTACGTTACCTTTACATTGTTCGAGGGCGAAAATTGCCTCTTGTTTCGAAAACCCTAATGCAGTCAACTGTTTAATATCAGCATCTGGGAAAGCAGTAGGCGAACTTGAGGAACCAGTAACATTTTGCCTCTTAGCGGCAGCTTCAGCCGCTGCATTTGTAGGGATTTTTCTTGAAGAGCTTGGGTCTGGTGTTGAATTTGCAGGTATGACTCCTGGACCGGCTGGATTTGGATCACTAAATATAGAACCACCGAAACCTGACCCACCTCCACCACCTAATTTTTGACCACCTTGCCCACCTGCACTAAAAATATCGTTTTCGATTTGCAGCTCAGGTATGAATTTAGCTTCTATATGTCCGCCGACAAATAATGAATCTTTTTGTAAATCAATTACACATTTATGTCTTCTCAACATATCCAATCCAAATAATAAATCAACATGAGTATCCAAAACAATGAAACTACAAGGAATTTCAATGTTTGAATCACCAATACTGATTGGAACACTATGAATTTTACCTTCTATCTTTTGAGATCCAACTCCTCTTGCTTCACCTTGGAATCTTCTGTCGATAAGTCTATCGATACCAACTTTTGCAGCTAACTTTGGACTTATAATGGTAGTTTGGGCACCTGAATCAACAAAAGCCTGAACATCTTGATTATTTACCTTGATTTTTATGTATAACATATTCACGGATGTAAAAGATTCTGGTGAGATATCATATGCTAATTGCATGTTTTCGTCGATACGTTCTTGATTTATTAATTCCATAATTCTAGCTTGATTTTCTGGATCATCAGGGTTATCTTGTAATCTTCTTAATTCTTCTTGTTCTTGAGGAGGGCCTCCTTGGAAGCCTGGAAATGAGCCTCCTTGGTGTTGTTGAAGTGATTGTATTATTGCGTCTTTGAAAGCAGAAGGGTTATTTAATAACGAGTGTAAGTGTGGATTAGACTGTCTCAATCTTTCTTTCAATGTTGGATTCGATAAAAATTGAGTTCTGGTTGCTTCCGCTTGAGCATTAATTGCATTTGCATCGGTCGATGAAGAAGAAGCAGAATCTCTCGAGCTGTTTGACGAGCCAGATACAACAGGTTCAGCAGAGCTTGAATTAAGCTTCAGTAAAACAATTAAGTCATCATCAACTAAACCTATATCGTCTAATGGTTTGATTGAATCTTGAAATGATTTCCCATGATGTCTCAAAATCTGATACTTTGGTTCTATGTCAGTTTCTGCCTCTAAATAGGCCTTGAAGTCTGGTATAGTCAAGGATCCTGGAAGATCAACTGCTAGTATTTGGTTTGTGACTTCATTGGATATAGTAAGTCTCATTTCGTGGTATATATCTTTCTTGGTACTGATTGAAGTATTACTTCGAGTTGTTTATGAATCGGCTAAGATAAACTCTTTTACTTTCTTAATTGAAACTAATGTTAATAAAGATCTTGTCAATATTGTTGTAATTAATTATTAATTGGTGGCAAAAACAAAAATGAGAAAATGTATTGATATTTATTTACCCAAATAAGCTCGGACACAATCGCTCAGCATGGAACGGACGATGACGATGGCGGCGGCGATAAATTGAAAATACAAAGGCATGTAGCATTGATTACAAATCGTTTTAAATAATTGCTAGTTATACATTTATAGGTTGGTAATATACAAGAGAAATAGATAATAAATGACTGTACTTATATGGTCAAATTTTTGAAGAACAAAATTTGCAATAATCTCGAATAATAATTGACTTTTGAAACCATATTCTAATCGCTTCAATCATTGTCTATTCGAATTTTTTTCGAAAAAACTGGCGAAGTACCTTATCTTGGATTTATGAAGTCTATTTACTGAGACATTAATTGGTTGGGATCAACATAGAAACTTGACCTCCATTCAATAACATTTTTTTAATTGGCTTACCGGTTGATTGATTACCATCGAATTCTTCGACGTTTTCTAAAACGATATTGACATAATCATCGAATCCAATTAAAGTACCATGAAATTCTTTATCATTTGTAAGTAAAACTTTTATCTTTTGACCGATACATTTATCGATGATTTCGAGAGGTAAAACGGTTTGTATTTCCTCAGTTCCAGCATTGGATGCAGAATCAGTGCTTATTTCATCAGCTGTAGGATGTGGAGGGGTTGGATCTTCAGACATGGTCCTGTTATTATATTGTTAATCAATTTATCGAAGGTGATACGATATTGTTAGACACCTGTTGTAAAAATCGTCTCTAAATTTTCCATGCTCTCTATTTTTTTTTTTTTTTCGCTGATACTTTTTTTGAAATTATTTACACGACCACCTCCTCCACAAATTCAATTTAAACTACTTTAATACCTTCGTCTATCCTGTTTAGTTTGACTCCAAGCACTTATATAAAGTCTAAGCGATGTAAATATGTAGACGTAACTACCCCAACTTGAAATTGTTCATTGTTTTCAATTTCTTCATACTCGTTTCGATGTTTTTTTGATTACGTTAACTTCGATGATGACCATAAACAATTCATTACATTTATCGAGCTTATATTAGTATGTATATATATATATATATAGAGTTAGTTCACCAAATAATTTGAAGAATGAAGTCAATCCCTTTTATCGTAACTTGGGGCTCAAAAGAATCAACAAATAAATTATCACAAAACTCATTTCGCAAAAGGAAGAAGATGTCATTACATGGTCCATGATTAATGATATAAAAATAACAAAAATTACAAATAGGTGATCATAATCACTATTCGTTTGAGTTATTTCTGTATAATCAGATAAGTCTTTAGAGCTATCATGAGAAAGATTATCAGTATTTGCAAGTGTATCATTGAACGAATTCCATGTTATTAAATCATCCGATGGTGATTCAACATCTATGACCTTGAAAATTTCATTAATCTGTTCAATGGGAAGAGGAGAAATGTCAACTTCTGTTGACACTGCGTCGGTGTCAATGGTATCATTTAAATTATTTTCATGTGACGCTTGTCAGTTCGTTATCAAACTTTTCTGTGAACTTTTAAAAGCATCTGATGATTTATCTTTATTTGATATATGCAATCCTCTTAAATTAGTTTTTTTATCAACAAAATTATTATTATTTGGATTGTTACCTTTAATTCTCCAACCATCAAAATCAATTAATGCTTGCATACAACCCCATTCAGTAATTTTATTTTGTAACCAAACTAAATTAACTGGTTTAGTTAAAAAATCATTACAACCTGCAGTTAATGCATTTTTTCTATCCACTGATGAATTCGATGAAGCTGTTAATGCAACGATAATAACAGGGGATCTAAATACATTTAAATCCAATTTTTCTTCTTCTTTAATTTCTGATGGTGCTTTAAATTTATTACTTGCTAATTCATGTTGAGCGAAGACTCCAATTCTATTAATTTTTTCCAAATATCTAATTTCCTTTGTTGCTTCAATACCTGATTTAACAGGTAATTGAATATCCATTAAAACTAAATGAAATCCACCTTTTCTCCATTTATCAATAGCTTCTTGTCCATTTTTAGCAATTTGATAATGAATTTTATGTTTTCTTAAAAATGCTCCTAAAATTGCTTGATTAATAGCATTATCTTCAACCACTAATACTGAAATTGATGGTAAAACTTTATCGGTAGTAGATTTGGATTTTATATTCATATTGTTATTATTCTTATTATTATTACTGTTATTATTGTTCTTATTGTTATTAATGCTGCTGCTGCTGCTGTTGGTAGGAATTGATGAATTTGATCCATGCATTGACTTGGAAGCAACCAAACTCTTTGGAATCTTAACATCATCATTATTATTATCAATATTTTTCTTTTCAATAACTTCATTGGTTTTGGTATTATTGCTTAATATATTATCTAAGTTAATACCACTTTCAACGGGCGTATCACGTGAGGGTGAGTTAAGTCTGTCGACAACAGTTGGAGGTGATGGAGATGCTGATAATGTATCTTGTATATGACCTGGTATTAACGTTGTATTACTATCACTTCTTACCTTCCCACTACCCAAATTATTATGATCTGAACCTTCAATATCACTTAAACTAGATCTTTTCTTTTTTATTGATTCATTAGGATATGATGATGAATCAGGTGAATTTATACCAATTCCAATATTGGTTATATTAGCTCCCAGAACTGATTTAATTGGTGAATTACTTTCATTTGATTGTTCACTTATGGGTGAATCGATATTACGTAAAGTTCTTGATTTATGAACTAAGGCTTCATCCAATGATAATCTTTTTGTATTATTAAAAAGCGATGAGTCGATATTATCGTTATTGTTATTATTATTATGAGTATTATTATTATTATTTCCGGAGTTAGTTCCAGCTGTGGCTAATGAAAAATTTTTTGGTAATAATAAAACAGCTTGACCATTATTTGATTTATTATTAGCAGTATTTGAAATTGGTGATTGAGGTGGATTTGAATATGATCTTCTATGAACATTGGCAGAAGGTATTGGAGATTTGGCTCTATTTATTGTAGCAGGTGATATCGATATATCCTTTGGTAATTGAGAATAACCTGGACTATTTTGTGTATGTTGAGCTAATGAGCTATTTTGATAAAAATATTGAGGTTTTGGTTGATGATAATAATTTTGTTGATTGTTATATGATTGCGGTGTAATTGACCTATCGCCAACTATTGATCCTTGATGTTGATTTTGTTGTGGATAAAATTGTGGTTGTTGTTGTTGTGGCTGTTGATGTTGATGTTGATTTTGTTGTTGTGCTGGTGGAGGTGGAAGACGAGATGATTGTTGATTTGGAATTGGAGTTGAATTATTATTATACATTTGAGAAAGTTGAGTAGAAGATCCATTATTATAAGAATTTGAAACACTATAATTTCTTGGATAATTTGGTGAAGCGTTAGATACTGAATTATTATAGTTATAAGCATTAGGTTGATTGGATATTGGTTGAATATTATCCGGTGAATCATTTGTTTCAATTATTAAAGCTTCACTCATACTCATTACGTTTGGATAATATATATCGAGAAATTGCCAAACATTTTGATCTGGTTCCAAATTTATATAACTATAAGTATTAGTATTAGTGTTAGTATTGCTGGAAACTATGGGACTAAGTGGAGTTTTATTTGAGGTAGTATTATCTGGAGACATCAGTAGTAAACGATTTATATCCGGATTTCCTGATATGGATAATTTTTTGTATGGTTGAGGTTGTTGGACAGGAGGGAATTGTTGAGTTTGATTTTGAGTTTGATTTTGACTTTGAGTTTGATTTTGACTTTGAGTTTGAGTTTGAGTTTGGGTTTGAGGAGTTGATGATGATGATGTTGGTGCTTGATGTTGCTGTTGTCCAAAATTTTGAAATTGTGAATTTTGAGTTTGTTGTGGAGTGATATTTTGTTTTGGAGTATTTGTTGTAATTATACTTTGTTGTTTCAATGCGGGACCTTGTTGATTGGTGGAAGGAGCAGTATTATTAGCTTGTCTTGATTGTAAATCCATCTTTAATAGTAAATCAGCGGGATCGTATAATCTTGCTAAAGAATTTGGAAATTTATTAACTACTGCTTGTTTTAAATCATCTATAATATCATTTTGATGAACCAGAAGAGTTGTTGGAGTTCCTTGAGGTCTTTTGACCCAAATTCTTCTAGTAGTAAAGATACTGCTAGGAGAGAAAGGCCCATGATTATTAAACGATGCAGAATGATTATGATTATTATTCATATTTAAATTTGAATTTGAATTTGAATTTAAACTTGAATCTGATTGAAAAGGAGAATTATTGAAATTTGGTTTAGGGTTATGATTGTTCAGTTTAGAAATCCCTGGTTGAGAGTGAGATGGAGACAGGCAATAATTATCAGGTTGAGCAATTTTGAAATCGTTATTCGTTTTGATAGATAGATTCGTTTTTGGATTATATATATTAGAATTTAACAGGGAAGATCTGATATATGGAACTTTAGTAGAGTTTATAAATGGGGAAGACGATGAAGATGACGATGTAGATGAAGATGAAGTTGAAGTTGAACTTGAATTGAAATGAGGATTTGAACTTACTTGATTAAGAGTTGACTTTGTACTTGGAGATTTTGAAAATGCAGAAGCAGATGTTGTAGAAGGACCGGTTGTTGATGGAGATAAATTTTGAGAATTCGGAAATTGGTATTGATTCATAAAAAAAAGTATGAATAAATGGGGACAATATCACTTTCAGGAATTGATTGTGTACAAATGGGAAAAAAAAGGGTAAAAATTAATATTCGAACTTAATTAGAAATAGGTATAAAATCACAAAAGGGCAATACAGGAAGTCAATTTAATATTAATTCACTGATTGTGAATATATTCATTTAGTTGATCCGTCAAAAACAAAACAAGGCAAACACAAAATGATGAATGAGATTTAATGATGAATTACTCGATAAAAAGGTACTACACAATGAATCAAGATAATGAAAGATAAATAGTGTGGACTGAATAAGGATAGAGTATCTTTGAAGTTGAAAGTGGGAATGTAAGACAACAATAAGGAAATAAGTAGTCTTCAACAATTGACTTTGAGTAGTGTTAAACAAGGGAAACAAAGCTTACGTAAAAAAAGAAAAAATAAATAAAAGCACCCAAAAACTTAACCGAATGATTATTCTTAAACAAAGTTGGGAATTATGCACACAATATAAAGATCTGAGATAACCTTATGGAGAAAGAAAGAATAAGCGTCTGTGGGAACGGTTTCAAGCACAACAAGATGAAATGTAGAGGAAAGGAGAATGAAATGAAGTAAGAAAGGGGAAGAATAATCTATTGTGATTGCACTAGTACTGTTCCAGGGCAATAGGTGAAATTAGTGTTAGCTGCTAGTTTTAGCTTTAGTTTTAGTATTAGTTTTTGTTTTTTGTTTTTGGGCCGGGAACTAAGGGGAAATTTGGTGAGTGTTTGCTACAAATAAAAAATAGTACTATAAAATAATGCTATATAATATACAGTCAATTGAGGCGAGTATAATATGTAGTATTTCTTAGACTCGTAGCAACTGTATATCCAGGTTATACTGGTTTACTGGTTCACTGGTTATACTGTCTACACCAACGCCTTTCCCTTTAATGTACCATACATGTAGATGTATAGAGCAAAGGAAACTGAAACAAGAGCAAAGAAGAGACAATTAGGATGAAAATAACCGCCAGTGTAACCATCGAATTTGAAATTACAACTATTCGAGTCGTTTTTTTTTCGTTTTTTTTTTTTTTTGTTTTACATGTCGGCCACAGGCGATCAGAACAAGCCGATGCTTTATGGAGAATCACACAAAGCATAAATCATCAGATACTTGGATGTATGTGATCGTAATTGTAAGATGAATAATCTACGCAAGATCAAGAAATAGTAATAGCTCAATAATTTCTTTGATACTGTTTGATCTTTTGCATACAGCGACTGGTTCAGGTAACTACATGTAAGGAATAAACTTATTTAGTGAAAAAAAATCAATCAATCGATATAAACAAGTAGCATAGCTAATTAATCCTTGCCTTCCTTCCTTACGGTTTATTCCCAATCATCATCTTCGTCGTCTCCTTCCTTTTTTATCTTGGGTGTTGTTGATTCCACTCCAACATCAACTACATCTTCGTGTTTGACATTAGGTGATTCAGTACCAACATCAACAACGTCTTCCTCTTCTTCTTCATCATCCCACGTAAAATCTTCCTCTTCTTCTTCATTGTTGGCTTTTGTTGTTGTAGATTCATTGGCTTCCCTTTTCTTTAACAACTCTTTTCTTTTCTGTTCACTTGTTCTTAAATCATTTTCTGCTTTAAAATAATAATACCAGAATGAATTATATGATACTTTCACCGGTACTAAATTATTCATTAATTTAGTTAATGTATCAGGATATTCTTTTAATAAGTTTGATATTTCATTAGTTTTATCATCCACATTAAATTCATTAATTTCTTTCTTTTCTTCATCAGTTTGATTTTCCTTATTATAAAATGATTCTGTTGTATGCAATTTATATAATTCAGTTTCAAATCTTGAATTACCATAATTTTCATTTGAAAATAATATTTCTTCTTTTTCCTTCCCGGTATTATTAAGAATATTTGAACCTGAATCTGATCCTGAATCAATGGCAACAATATTTGAAAAAAATGATGTAAATTGATTAATGTATTTCCCAGCTTGATTTTCAACTTGTTCTAATGTTGAATCTAATGAATCTAACGCATTATTTGCTTGATTCGTTATTTTATCAAAATTAATATTTTGTTCAAAATTTTTAACATGTTCCCCTAATTCTTTTAATTGATTTTCAATAGTTTTAATATTTTCTTGGATTTTTTCATTATTCCCAATATTTGATTTTGCTTTATTTAATTGTGAAATTAATTCACTCTTACGTTCTTCAAATTTATATTGTTCTTGTAATTCTTGTGCATTCTTCAGAGCATTATTCCATAAATTTGAAAAATTCTTCTCAATTGCATCATATGCATTATTAATTTCATCTTCAAGTTTATGAACCGCTTCTTCTGTTTTTTGATTATTATTATTATGATGATGTTCTTCTTTATTTAACTCGGTTTCGTTGGTGGTATCATTGGTGTTTTTCGTGGTATCGGTCGTGGAATTGGTATCGGCATTGGTCGTGGTGGGTGTGACCTCTTGTTGTGCAACTACAGGATCAAGAAATTCCATTTTTTGTTTTATTCTTTTTTTTCAATTAGTTATTATTTATATTATGAATATATAATTGAGTTTATAGATGAAGTTTAACCCCCGTTAATGTTATCGTTCCCCTGTAATTCTTTTTTTTTTTTTTTGTTACTTCTTTTCGTAAAATTTCCTGCATGTGGCTATACATTTGATAATAAGTAGATCGTTTTTACACTAGACTAAGTCATGCTATCATACTCGACATATATTATATATATTGCGAGTTGATACATTTTTATAGTATGATGATTATACAAGGTTCTACCAAAATTTCAATTCAAACCAAAACTTTGCTTATGTAGATTACTTCTTTCATATTTAGATTATTATACTTTTGATAGTTTTTCGCAATTTATTAACTAAATCTAAGTAACTTTCAGCAAGAAGTTGAAAAACTCAAGATTAATGTAAAAAGATAATATCAACACTAAACGAATCTTCCTATGTACGTTCAGAATACCAATAGTCTACCGTTATATCTTTACTGACACCGAATCAATGATGAAATATCATTGAAATATCTACACTTTTTTTAGGATTTTACGAATAATGACACAAAAATTGTTCAATTATCGATTTTTTCGATCTCGGGGAAATATTTCACTAAAGCATTTTGAATCACCCAGTAACAAGATTAGTCATAATTAACGTACGTTGTTTATATTTAAAGTAAAATAGTTCTAGGTATTTGAAACAATTGAGGTGTCACAAGTATCCAAGAGAAAAGCTAGTATGATACCTAGTAGAACACTTTTCAACAGAATTACCAATGAATCATGTCTCATTAGTATCAAAGATGGATTATTTAAACTTGACTCACAAATAATTAAAAATGATAAATCGAAATCAGCTAATTATGTATTCCCAAAACCAATAAGTAAATTCATAATTAATGAACCAACAAATGGTGAACTGAATGAATCATTTTGGGCAATTGAAGGAACTACAAAATCTCCATTTTTACAAATATTATCAGGTAAATTTATTCCTGATCCTCCATTATCAAGACAATATCCATTCATGGCAAGGACTTATAGATACGATAAAATTCAATTCTTAAATTTTAAAGATGCTTCAGGATTAGATAAAGTTCATCTTTCAGCTAGGTATGAAACATTTTCATATAAGGGTAAATTAGAAATGTCGGATGATATAAATTCGGTTAAAAATTATGTTACTGGTAACAATAATTATAATAATAATAATGATAAATTAATGAATGATAATTATATTAATGATTTACTTAATTATTTTAATTTAAATCATTTGTCAAATAAATGGATAAATTCATTAAGTAATGGTCAATTAAGAAGAGCAAGATTAGCAAAAGCTTTAATCAATAAACCAAAACTACTAATTATTGATGATCCATTCTTAGGTCTTGATCCCGATGCTGTTAAACTTGTTTCAAACTCTTTAAGAGAAGTTAGTAAAAATTTAGGTATAAGTGTAGTACTTGGTTTGAGAGTCCAAGATAAGGTACCCGATTGGATTACAAACGTTGCATTTGTTGACTCAAATGGTTTAAATATTGAAGGTGAAAAACATGACATTTTACCAATTATTAATAAGAAATTAAGTTCAGTTTCTCAATTACATAAGCAACATGAAAATTCTTTGAATTTAAATAATCTTAAATTATTGCCATTGAATGAAAATGATCTTGAATTAAATAATAATGAATCAAACCATATTGAATTTAAAAATGCATCTGTGCTTTACAAAGGTGTACCTGTTTTGGCCAATTTCAATTGGAAAGTTAAACGTGGTTCAAACTGGAGAATTTTGGGTAATAACGGTACGGGTAAAACAACCATCTTATCTTTAATAACAGCAGATCATCCTCAATCATGGAAATCTGTCATGTCAATCGATGGAATTACCAGAAAAACTGGGAATGGTGTCTCTTTTTTTGATGTGAATAATAAAGTAGGCATATCATCACCAGAATTACATGCTTTGGTTCCAAGTCATACTAGAACAATGGAAGAAATTATTTTGAATGGATTAGTTAAGGATGTTGGTAATTCAAACTTTTTATTCAAAGGTTCAAAGAACGATCTTACCGAATTTGCCAAAAATATCTTAAGTAGATTTGAAGATAGATTAAGTTTACATAAAGATAAACATTTCCACGACTTATCAATAACAGATCAAAAATTAACGTTATTTTTAAGAGCAATTATTAAAAATCCAGAAATTTTAATTTTAGATGAAGCATTTTCATGTATGGACGACGAAGAAATAATGATTAGATGTCACAAATTAATCGAAGAAGAGTTGCAAAATACAACCATTTTAGCAATTGGTCACATTGATTGGGAAGTCCCTAAATGTGAGTATGTACTAAAATTACATGGTGATGAACAAAGAAACTACGATTTAATGAAGTACGTCGAAAAGTCGTGAATCGAAAAAATGAACACCGGACTGCTCTTTTGACAATACAACCAAACATATGAGTAGCTATATACGGACTTAGAATTGAAAATTTTGAACTTTTTTTTTTGTAAGAAATAAACGTTATTACAATAAATTAAAGCAAAATATTACATATGCTGCAAATTTTACCCCTATTTTTATTTGTTCTATATTTTCCTGCGTTGCTGCAACGAGAAAACCAGCACTATCCCCCAACCAGAAATCCAACTTGGTGTTACTCAATGCGCTATTTCCAGCTTGAGCAGTATTTATCGCTTATTACTCTCTCCGTGTTTTCAGGTATATACAATCTTTATCTTTATTCTTCTTCTCCTTTCAATAGTGTTATCCGATACACGCGTAAAAGAAATTCAACAAATTTTGTTATTTTTTTTGGTAGTCCTGCACACAAACGTTAAACTGCCATAATAAAATTTCCAAAAAAAAACCATCAACAAACCTCCAACAGTAATTAAAAATACAGCTAAGTCCTTCATAAGTTTAAAACAAATTGATTTTGAAAATCAATCATCTTTTTATAATTCCATCAATAACCCGACATAGCTTATACCCACAGCTAATACTCCCAGCTTCAGCCCTTCCCTTTGAACAGGATACACTACTGGAATTCTACACCCTGTTATCTGTTCAACTCCTGATTTCATTGTCTAGTATTGCTTGAAAACTTATTGTTGTATCAGCTTTCTTTTATTAATTTTGTTTGTCACTCATTTATTTACCAACTTAAATCATTCGCTTAACTTTTTTGAAACAACTCATATTCGAAAAGTTAAATACTTTCTAATTAACTTATTTTAAATTTAATTCATCATATTTCAAGAAGATCATAAATTAATGCATCATGTCCACCAAGATTCCTAATGCCCCTCCGGATGATAGACCTGAAGAAGTTCAGGCCGACTTAGAATATGGTCGCTCAACTTGTCCAGATTACCTATATGTTTCAAAACACCCAGTTGGTGAACCATTACCTGTTCCAATTGATGATGAACCTCCTTATTCAATAAACATTGCAACTTATATAAATTACTTAATCCTTATTATTATTGGTCACATAAGAGATTGGTTTGGTAAGATTTTCAAACCACATGATTATGAGTATTTGGTTGAAAAAGATGGTTACGCTCCATGGTATGACGGATTTGAAAGTTTTTATGTTCGTAGATTGAAATTAAGACTTGATGATTGTTTTGCGAGACCAATCCATGGCGCACCTGGCCGTTATATAAAATGTTTTGAAAGAACAAGAGTTGATAATGACAATTACATCTACACTGGTCAATCAGTAGAATGTTTAAATTTATCATCTTATAATTATTTAGGTTTCGCTCAATCTCATGGTGTCTGTACTGACTATTCATTGGCAAAAACTTCTACTTATGGGACTTCTGGTTGCTCTTCAAGATCTCAAGTTGGTACAACTGTTTTGCACAAAGAATGTGAATCAGTTATAGCTGACTTTGTTGGCAAAGAAGATGCAATTATCGTCAGTCAAGGTTACGGTACAAATGCAAGTTTATTTGTTTCTTTAGCAGATCCAAAATGTCTTGTTATAAGTGACGAGTTAAATCATGCTTCAATCAGATTCGGTATAAGGTTATCAGGTGCCTCCGTTAAAGTTTTCAAACATAACGATATGGAAGAATTAGAAAAACTTTTAAGAGACCAGATTTCTCAAGGTCAACCAAAAACTCATCGTCCCTGGAAAAAAATAATAATTGCTGTTGAAGGTTTATATTCTATGGAAGGTAACATGTGTAACTTGCCAGAGATTATCAGAATCAAAAATAAATATAAATGCTACCTTTTCGTCGACGAGGCTCATTCAATCGGTGCTTTAGGACCTTCTGGTAGAGGTATCTGTGATTATTTCTCTTTAGATCCATCTGGTGTTGATTTATTAATGGGTACATTCACAAAGTCTTTCGGTGCAACTGGTGGTTATATTGCCGGCGATAAAATTGTTATTGAAAAACTCAGATTAAACTATATAACAAACAACTATAGTGAATCAGTCCCTCCTCCTGTTTTAGCACAAATTATATCGTCCCTTAATGTTATCAAAGGTGATTTGAGTCCTGGAGAAGGTGAAGAAAGATTAAAGAGAATTGCCTTCAACTCCAGATATCTTAGATCTGGTTTAAAGAAGTTAGGCTTTATCGTTTATGGTGCTGACGATTCCCCTGTCATTCCTTTATTGTTGTTTTTACCTGCTAAAATGCCTGCTGTCTCAAGAATTTTATACAGTATGAAAATTGCAGTTGTTGTGGTTGGTTATCCCGCAGTTCCTCTCTCAAGTGCAAGAGTTAGATTATGTGTTAGTTCTGCTTTAACGAAGGAAGATTTGGATTACGTTTTAACTCAATTCAGTATAGTTGGTGACTTAATTTACCTCAAATTCAGTAGTGGTATAGCTGGTGGCTCAGACGTCCCCGGTCAACCTCCAAGATACTCTATTGAAGAAGTGTTAGAGACTAACGTCGAAGATTGTAAAAGACCTTCTATACATTAAACGCACACTTCATTTTTTCGAAACATACAAAGACAAAATTTTACAAAAGCACAAATGTGAGGAAGAAGCAACAGAGTTAATAAATAGGGAAAATCAATACCCAACCGACTTAATGAAGAAACTTCTCTTCGTGTTGTTCTATTTCACTGACCAATTTAGCTTTCAATAATATAATCTTTGCTCCACATTAATTTGATTTTTCATATACTTATACCAACTCAAAAACTCAGCTATTCAATACTTTTATTTCAATAATTAACTATACATGTTGTCAATAAAACTAGTCGATATATATTGTATACTTTTCTCTAATATTTAATACATACTCAGATAAAATATTTGCTCACAAAGTGCATACTTTTTCGATTACGTAATCTTCATTAAGTTGAAGGTACGAAAAATGACCAAATAAAGTTCATTACAAGTCTGTGAATCATATTAAGCATGCCAAATCTACTTATCCCCTCTATATCAACGGTACTTATACTATGGATCTAAAGATTCCTGATCCATTGGTCCCACCACTTAAATTCAATACGGTTCAACCTAACCTATTTCGAGGTGCATACCCTAGAGAGATTAACTTTCCATTCTTACAAACTTTACAATTGAAAACAATCGTATCATTAACACCAGATTCTATAAATTCGGAGTCTGACCCAAAGCTATATGAGTTTGCAAAGTCAAATAACATAAAGCTAATTCATTTAGAATGTGCTCAATCGGGCAAAGGTAAAAAGCGTGGTGTCCCAACTGGTTATTCAGCCATACTTGATGCACTAAATATTTTGATAAACAAAGATTTGGCACCTCTTTATATTCACTGTTTGAATGGGGGTCAAGTGACAAGTTTGGTGATTGCTTGTCTAAGAAAATTACAATTTTGGTCTTCGATTACAATTTTCAATGAATTCATTAATTTTACTGCCAATATCACGGTGAATGATAGAAGTTTTGTTGAAGGATTCAAAGGTGAAATCAGTATCAGTCCAAACAAAAAGGTAAATTGGCTATGGGTCGGTATGAGTAAGGGTGTCGTTGGAAATCATCCCAAGATAAGAGTCATTGAGATCGAATCAGAGAACAATTAACGATATCGAAGACAGATCTGAAATTTTTGAGGAAGCTACTTAAATAATAATTAACCAAAAAATAACTATTGAAATTTCATGACGATTTAATTACCATATTTCATCTATACTCGTTGATAAAATAAGCAATATGCATTTTTATTCATAACTTGATTTTCATTACAATTATAAGTTATTTTTGCATCATCAAAGTAACACCATCCTCTAGTTTTTTTATTATCATTGGCTTTATGGACGTATGCCGTATAATGCCCAGTAGATAGATTACCATAGTGATTTGCAACTCCATAAAGTTTATATCTGAACGGTGATTGTTGATTTCTAGTTGGTAAAGTGGAAATAATTTGTTGTTCTTTTTCCTTACTGATGAAATCATTTGACTTTGGATTTATGACTGTTCCAACTTTGGGCCAATAGGGAGTAAGGTCAAGTATATCATTTACTGGATATGTAACATAGGTATCCATCTTATTGATATATCCTGTTGTACTTATTTTGAACCTCTTGAAATGAATAATGAGTACCTCTGGTAACCTGGTGATTGTTATTTTTTTAGTCAGTTTAACGAACTTTTTACAATTAGGACAGTACCATTTATTATTATCATCTAATAGTTCTGTTGTAGTAAACTCTTTCAAACAGTCATCTAAAGTAACACTAGAGTTACTACCCAATTTTTCCGGAATAGGTAAAGACAAAATCGAAAATGCATTGTACGTAGTTGATGTGGCATTACACTCTAAGCACCGCAAATGTGATAAATATTGACCTTGAAAGTAATCAACGATAATTGAAAAATTTAGCTTTAGATACCTTTCCCATTCAATGGTTGAGGCTAATCTCACCGGTAGTATTTCCCGTGTCTTTTCTTGTTCAGGTGATAATTCAGTGATTGCTTTCTTCTCAAGTGGATCATCAATGAGCATTTGATTTAAATCTTCATGTAATCCATCAAGAATGAAATTCAAAAATTCGATACAGTCTTGTTGATCATATGTAGCAAATTGTTGGCCAGGCGATAATGAGCCGACTACCTTTTTGAAACTTTGAGGAGTAAAAAACTTTCCAGTATTGTTGAACATGTTTCCCAAAAGTGTAACAAAATTATTCGTCAATATTCCTTTAGTACCAAGTTTATTATTCACGTTAATATGTTTGCGATATGACTGTAACGATAACGCATTAGAAGCTGACGTGCTAATAACAGGAAAAAAGAATTTTGTCAATTGAGGTGTTGCACCGAGGCATTGTAAAATACAGTTCATGTAACACGAGTTACCAAGATTGGTCAAACCTGTGGCATATTGTTCTAAAAATTTTGTAGGATTTGACGCTGATGACGAAGATGAGGATTTTCTCGCAGAAGGGCGAGTCGGTGGAGAAGAAGAAATTTTATTCAGTGGTTGCTCGATCGATAATGTGGAGTTGCTTCGACTTCTGGGCTTGAAAGATCCACTTGATAAAGATCTTCGTGGTTGAGGAGGGGCTTGTTGTTGTGGTGGTGGGATTGATTGATGTGAAGTGACTTGGTGTTCAGGGACTGTGTGCGTAAAGCCCGCAATTTTTTCATAATCAAGGTTATTGATACTTGTAGATGAGTTGGCCAGGGCAGGAACGAAGGTGTTTGATACAGGTGTATTAGTGGATGACTTAGCAGTTGATAGATAATCACCAAAATTTTTGAGATAGGGAGACGAAGGAGCTCCCGATTTCAATGAGTTACCAGCAGATGTAAAGCTATTAGATCTAGAGGATGAAGGTGATTGAGATCCTCCTTTCGATAAACTAGCTTGAGGTCTTGTCAAGATTTGACTAGGCATGTGTTTTTCGAGTGAGTTATCACCGTAGATATTGTGCCAATTGATTAGCCCACCTGATAAATAAAGGGGATATGATTTCAATCTCGAGCTAATATACTTGTTTTTGTAAGTTATGATTTCAACTAAATTTTGGAAGGGATTGCTTGTTGGTATACCATCAACATCATTATTTATTATCAGATCTTTTAAAGCCATAAATCTATCATTCATTGTAGAACCGTAGCGTAGGTTATATATTACTATCAAGTCAAACTTATGTCTATTTTGAAAACGAACAAACTGGTCGTCAGGTATATGCATTTTCAATCTATCTTCAAGGTCCACATCGGATATACTTTCTAAGGTTGTCTTTTTTGATGCGAGTAGTGTTGTTATATGTGAAGGTTCAATATTGACGACTTCAGGGAACTTGATATGACTGTAATTGAATTCTTTAGCACTTCTAAAATCCACGAGTAGAATTTTGAGGTTAGATTCCATCAAGGACTGTAGTTCGTATGGATTTATACACTCTTGATATTTGAATCTATTAATAAAGGTCGTTGCTCCGTGAGTGGATCTGCTGGGTGGTGGTGACTTATTAGAGGCCTTCAAATTGGCAAGCCTTGTTATTAGTGGGTCCATAGATGAGCTGGGATCATATTCAGCCGTTTTCTCCAAGAAGTTTATCAAAACCTTTTCATCTGCTAGTTTCCTGTTGAGAGTTTCTCTTACATCAACTATAAATGGTTCTGTATCTTTTGACTTGTTCTTCTCACACCATATGCATAACGTACGTGCAATTTCACAGCATACGTAAGCTAGTTCATAGTCACATGTTTCGATCCTTTCGAGCTTTTTTATCTCTCGACTGAAAACTTCTAGTAAAGTAATCTGATAGTTCAAAAGTCTGGAGATCTTGCTTGTGCTAGATATTAGGTCAGCAGTCAACTTTTGAGAAAGCTGATTGAGCTGATTGACAGACATCATTCCTTTAAATTCAGGAGTCATTATATCAGCTTTTGAATTTTAGCAGTCCCTATAAAGAAAAAATTATCGATAAGTTTTTCAAAGACTATTCCATAATTACAAAGGAATTGGGTACAAATACTACATTTGATATTGCGAGATTTATGAAAATGTACGGATTTAAGTTGATTGATTGATATACATAGAATAGGAAATCGAAAATTTATAAACATCTACAAACTGTTGCGAAACTCGGCGAGGCCAGCATCATAACCTTGTTCGAATTCCCACACATGCTTCAGGTCACCTTTCTCTTTCTTGTGCTGTTCCAAGTTTGCCAATTTCCAAGCTTCTTTTCTTCCAATCAAGGAGTTATCGAATTTGAAAAATTGGATTGAATCAGCCCAAGCGGCATTGAATCCATCTTTATATCTTTCGTGTTCATATTTCTCTTTGGAATTAGCATTATCCCAGTATTCTGAATGACTTTTATAACTTCTTTCGAGAATTTCTTCAAACTTGGATTTATCTGGAGCGTTTTTACCTTTGGTATTCAATGGTGATTTGATAGCCCCTTTATCGCTCATAGTCTTGAAATCCCATTCTCCACCATTGCCTGATTGAAACTTATACGTCCAAAAGTAAGAACCAAAAGTTGCTTTTTTGGAAATAACATCAACTTGCTTATTACCATAATCAATTACCAATTGATCTCTGTGATTATTAGCACCTTCTTTATCCCAAGATTGACCATCCATAACACATGAATATTCACCGACCATAAAGTCTACTCCCTTACCATCGTCATTGAGATTAGTGAGTACATCATTTTGTAAATCAGTAATAATTTTCTGTGGTGATTTGTTCTTATCATCATCAGAAAAACATCTATAAACATGATGGTCCACCACAATACCGAGATAACCGGTTTTAGATTGTTTTTCTTGAACCCAATGAACCCATTGATGAGGATTCCAACCATCAGATATTATGACTGGAATTTCATCATCTTCTTCACGAATCAGGTTGATGGCAGCAGCATAAAATTGCTTTTGTCTTTTGGCGTCATCAGACCATTCTGATTCATTGACAACCTGAATACCAGCAATATTCTCATACCCTTTTAAATCTTTCGCGATAAATTTAAACGCATCCAAAATCAAAAGTTGGGCAGAGAAATCTTCCCAGAAGTCAGCAGATCCACTGGTCTTTTCACCACTATGGTCAGCACCATTTGCACCACCAGGTAATCCATGTACATCGACTAAAACAGAGATATTATGTTTTGCAGCTGGTTCAATGAAATGAGATTTGAAAATTTTCCAAGCGTGAGCATAATTTGAAGCATAATCTTCAAATTTGGTACCTTTGGTGTAAGCTCCACCATCGATATGCCAGTAACCTAAAGGGACTCTTACTGATGTAACTTGTTGATCTTGTAACCATTTCCAATCATCATTAGACATAAAGCCACTCCAATGGTCTTCGAACTTCTTTTGAGCATCTTTCTTTCCTAATTTTTTAATTGAAGCCTTTACAGCTGCTAATTCACAGTCCGTGTCTTCGATGAAAATGTTATCAAATATCCATTTTTCATTCACAAAACAAGATCCGATGTTCACCCCATAGTTGTTTCGTGATTGATATATTTCCCTTTTTGTTGGGTTATCACCGGGAAGCTTAGCAGCAGTGAGATCATTTCCTCTCTTTTTCAATTTAACTTTGTCAAAAACCATTATGTATGTTGCAAAATATAATAATATACGTAGTGTAAATTAGATAGAGATTATAAGCAATTATTCCTCAATTGATGTGGATTCACAAGGAGTATATATATTTATATAGCCGAAGGATGAGTTGGTCAATTGCGCAAATGGCAACCGAGAATACAATCAAGAATGATGCCAAATACAAAGTTACAATGAAATTTATTGACCAGGCAATACAAATGCTTGCTTTTCTTGACTAAAATTAAAATGCGCGCATAAACAGAATTTAAGTTTTAGCATCATGAATTCTTTTCCGTGGTGATTATAATTCATTAGTGTCTTATGCATACCGACGAAATAAACCAACGGGGAGCTTGGCCGTTGTCATTCAATAAGCTACTCAAGAAGTTTACACAGATAAACACTCACTTGACGTTTTTGTCATCTCATTCAAGATCAACAATTCCAACCTACAATTTGTTGAATAATTTGAATTCTGATATATCTAAACTTGATTTAGCAATTATCTCCTATTTGCTACCCAGTGGTGATGTGTGCTACAAATATGTTGATGAAAACCAAGTAATGGTTTCCTTCGCTGAAAAAGTTCAATTTGATTGGCAAACAGGGTATAAACAAAAAGAAGCTCCTACGATGGATGAGGTTTATGAAGAAGCTTCTGGTTTAAAAAGGAAACACACTGACGTTGAAGGAAACCAACTTCTTATATTTGAGTTCACTGATGTCAAAACTCACGGTATAGGTGGAATTATAGCCAAAAACAAAGGTTGGAAGAAACACAAACCTCCAGCAGTATCAGAAAATCCTGCCTTTTTTTTGTCAAACAAGGATTTGAGTATGTCTAGCTTGACACAGGTACAGTTGTTGAACATAATCAAATCTCGGAACGAAAAGTTCAAAGCTTGTATTCAGGTGTATTTGGATGACTTTACTATGGAACAATTGTCGACAAATATATCAATGGAACAACTTGAAGATATAAGCGCTAATTTAATACCTCAACCTCCCAATATGCAAGACCCTGTTCAAGAGATGGCAGGTAAGAAAAAGAAAGTTTTCTCGTCCGATGCATTAACCAAGCCAACTCCTGATGAAATGATCGCTGTTCTCAAGGAGAAAGATTTTTATAAAGATCAAATTGTAGCAGTGGAAACATTGACTCGTCCTCAAGAAGCTAAGTTCTGTAGTTTGCCTTTAGATTCTGTAAATGGCGAGCAGATAGTTCATCCAGAATTGGAACAAGCTTTGCTTGATTATAAAAATATCTCAATAACTGAAGGCTTGTTTTCACACCAGTCTTCAGCTTTGAAAGAGTTGATGTTCTCGAGCCCAGCAAAAAATGTTATTGTGAGTACCTCTACAAGTTCAGGTAAGTCTCTTATCTATCAACTTCCTATTATAAATGATATTCTTTGGGATATAAGTAATGGTATAAGCGAAAAGAAACGTTCTACTACAGCTTTCTTTGTCTTCCCTACGAAAGCATTAGCACAAGATCAAAAGCGGCATCTACAAGATTTTTTAAACTTGCTCCCTTCAAATTGCAAACGTAAAATTATTGTCGATACTTACGATGGTGATACTAATTCGAAAAGCAGGAACTTCATAAGAAATTTTGCCGACATAATATTCACGAATCCTGACACTATTCATGCTTCAATCTTGCCAAATCATGATATGACAGGATATGATGATATTTCAGGTTGGAATGACTTTCTACTTTCTTTAAAGTATATTGTCATGGATGAATTACACGTTTATAAAGGTACGTTTGGTGTTCATGTAAGCTTTGTTATGAGCCGTCTACATCGCATCAAGCACCTTATCAACTCAAGAGACACAGCTGGGTTTGGAAACCAGTTGAAATTCATATCTTGTTCAGCAACAATCCTGAACCCGATATCACATTTCAGAACCGTTTGTGCTTTACCTATCACTGAAGAAGTTTATCACGTCTACGAGGATGGTAGCCCTATGTCCGAAAAGAAACTTATAATTTGGCAACCTACTGCTTTAATGAATAAACGTGGCGAGTCTCAGACCACTCTTAGTTCTGCAACTTCTCTAGCATCGCCAATCAGGAATCCTTTTATCGCCAGGGAGAATATAATACCTGCTCTGGCGAAAGTTTTAGTTCAACTTTTGGTGAAATTACCATCTGTCAAAGTAATCGTATTTTGTCCAATTAGGCAAGTTTGTGAGTTGATGATGAAAGAAGTAAGAAATTTGTTAGCCAGTGCTCCTTCTTCAAACTCTTCAGTAAGTGAACATGACATTATGTCATACCGGGGTGGATATTCGAAATCGGATAGACGACAAATAGAGACTAAAATGTTCACAGGTCAATTGCGAGCTATCATTGCTACAAACGCTTTGGAATTAGGGATTGATTTATCTGATTTGGATGTCGTTATTACTGCCGGTTTTCCAGCGCTGAAGCTGAATTTGCATCAGCAGTTCGGTAGAGCTGGACGTGGAAGTTCTTCAAAAGGAAGTTTAGCAATTTTTGTTGCGAGTGCTTCCCCAGTAGATCAATACTATGTGAACAATCCACTTGAGCTATGCGACAAACTGACGTATGAGGACTTATGCGTTGAAGGTTTGATGTCGAGTAGTCTGAATCAGTTGATAATGGAAATGCATCTACAATGTGCTGCGTTTGAACAACCTATAGTTCTCGAGAATGATGCGAAGTGGTTTACATTCCATCAATCTAAGAAGGAAAAAGACATGTTCATAAAGCTATGTCAGGACAGGCTTCGTAAGGATACAAACGGCAAATATTGTACGAACATCAAGTATTTGCCAAGACCATCAGAAAATGTATCTATTCGAGCGATTGAAGAGACAAATTATGCAGTTGTTGATATTACCAATGGTCGTAATATTGTAATCGAGGAAATCGAGGCACTGAGAACGAGCTTTACATTATATGAAGGTGCAATTTTTTTACACCAAGGGTTCCCATATCTCGTTAAAGAATTCAACACAGACGATCATTTTGCGAAAGTTATCAGAGTCAAAGTTGACTGGGTCACTCTGCAAAGAGATTTCACTGACGTTGATCCACAAGAGGTAGAAGTCATTAAGTGTTTGCAGCCGCCAAAATCTGAAAAGGCTGATATACCCATATTCTTTGGGAAGATTGAAACTACAATAATCGTCTTTGGCTACTTCAAGGTCAATAGGAGGTCGGAAATTTTAGAAGCAGTTGAAGTTAATAATCCGCCAGTAAAGTATTTATCAAAAGGTTTTTGGGTGGATATACCTAAAAATGCTATATCTATAATCGAAGAAAAAAATCTTTCACCACCAGCAGGAATTCATGCTGCGCAACATGCCATCTTGAACATATTACCACTATTTATCAATGGAGGAGCAACTACAAATGCTAATGCTAGATTCAGCTCCAATATAGGAGAAGCGGAGTTGAGTACTGAATGTAAAGCTCCAGAAAAAGAATTTGCACGGCGTGAATCCAAACGTAAAAGGCCAGCAAGATTAATTTTTCATGATTCCAAAGGTGGTCCACATGGGTCAGGAGTGGCAATGAAAACTTTTGAACATATCGATGAAATTCTATACACTACATATTTGAGAGTGCAATCTTGTGTATGTGAATGGGGTTGCCCATTATGTGTTGCAGCGAATTTTTGTAAAGAGCAACTGTTGGTTATGTCCAAACCAGCAGCAATTTTGATTTTAGGAGCTTTATGTGGGTTAGATCTTTCAGTTATTAAGGACCAAGTGGCAGACGGTCCAGAAGCAAATATGCCAAAGATATCAGTCGAAACCATTCAGGCAGGTGGATCACATGTGAAGTTTTCTCGTGATGTTGAAATTTTAGAGGTTCGTAAGGCAAATAAACCTTTAAAGCCGGTTGTAAAGATAGAGGAGGTTGAATAAAACGAGTGTTCACTTATATGAGAAATGAAGGAAATAAAATTGTATATAGCTAAATATGATTTCAGTAAATATCAAAACTTTGAATTTTTTCTGCCTGTTATAACGGACGCTTTTCTTGAAAGTCTCTTTGCAAAACTGTTTTTTTTGGATGAGTCCTCATTACTAGAAAATCCAGAGTCAAACGAAGCTTGTCTCGGTATTCCTAAACGAGATGACCTACTTGAATGCTCACTGTTAGTTGAGCTCGTTCTCCTATTTGGTGGAGGAGGTGGTAAAAGATTGTGCGCATTCAGCTCCGGACTCTTGGTTCTGTTGCCGGTGAATGTTGGTAATAGGTCTGTTGAATTATTGGTTGAGGTATTTGCGGATACGGGTGGTGTTGGGAATGGTCGGTCTTGTAAAGCTGGCGTATATGATAATTGTTTACGCTTAGCTAAACGGAACACATATTGAATAGGCTTCAAGTAAATGGAAGCTAAAGTACCAATATTTAATTCAAGCTCCTCCAATATTACTGGATCTATGCTGTCATTATCTGCAGAAATAACTGGATTGGTATTTAGTATAATTTCCTTTGTGTGTTTTTGAAAAGTTCCATCAATATCACTTGCATTTTCTGATGAAATCAATCTCCAATAAAAGAACCCACGATCTCTTATATCCGGATTATCTATGTCTTCAGTTGCACATTTCAAGATTTTTATGACCAACGGTTCTCCCTTTTCAGGGGACTGAAGATAAAATTTAGTCACCGAGGTTAAAGCGGCATATTGAACTTCGATAGGATCATCTTTGAAGCTTGAAATGAAGTCTTCGAGTATGACATTTGTATTTGGAATTAAATGAGAATACTGTCCCAAAATCCAAATCATTGCTGTTTTTGCATCAGGTTCGTCAATTAATTTATAATGTTTGACCAACTCTTCTATCGCGAAGTTGAATTCTCCAGGATATTTACGTAAAATATTTTTGATTACTATGGTGGATTCCTGTACAATATAAGAAATTCCATTCGATGTCAAGTCACAAAGTACATGAACACATTGAGTGGCTGCATTTGATATTTTGACTGCTAAATTACCAAATGCTCTTACTGCCTTACGTGCCATTGCAACGTCCACTTCGGTTGCATATTCTTCTAGTTCTCTCAAAACAACGGAAACATTTTGCTCATTAGCTAATAAGTAAATGATTTCAAGCTTAGTATCTTTGACATATATTGGATCATCATATCGACAGAAAAACATTTCAACGTCAAATTGAACTAAATGTTTTTTACCAAGTAATAATAAGATGACATTTCTCAACACTAGAAATTGAATTTCGGCTGGCTTGGATAAAAGAGAAACCAAAGACGATCCTAGTCTTTTGGGTAAAGTTGGGAGAACTAGCTCGGGTTTTTGCACGTAGTTGCTATAGAAGACTATAACCTTTATTGAATTGAGGACAACAGCAGCATTTTCATGCTGAAGCGATGGCATGATCGCTTCAATCAAATCTAAGGCTTCTTCAGTAGTTTGAGGAGCATATGACATTAAGGCGTTCAATATGTAAACTTGATTCCATTCGTTGGTTTTGCTCAAAAATGAAACTAATACTTTACAATTATTTTGATCTATGGTTAAACTCATCATTGAATTAGTTTGTTCGGTGATACTATTCAAGGCAGCTAAAACATTGGATACAATAATTGGGCTCGGATCGTACAACAATTCATTCAAGTTATCCACCAAGTGATAAGACGTTGCTTTTATAGAATCATGTTCATATAATCTTGCTATAGCGAAAACTGCCTTTCTTCTAACGTATGGATCAGAATCACCAATCGCCTTTCTAATAACTTTAAACGAAAGTTCTATAAAATCAGACAAATTTATTGATGATGTCGTTTTAATAGCTAAGGCCCTCAAAGTAGAGTTGGAATCATCTTGAAATCGAGCTAAGAATGGTAATGCATTCAGAGCTCCTTCTTCATCTAAATGAGCATAATTGACGAGATATTGGAAACACATTTTTCGGATTTCAAGATCATCAATCTTCATTAGGGCTATCACATCTGGCATCAAACTGACTAGTTCATTATTATTGAGTATTATATTGGCTATTATTTTCTTCAATACAATCTTAACTCTATTATGGGGCTTTGATTTTTTATAAGCCTGATCTAATTCCGCCCTTAATTCAGCGGGTTTTAGTTTTGTAAAAAGCTTCCAGTCACTCATTACTTTAAGCTTTGATGATATATAACAAAGTAAGGAAAGGAATCTATGTAACAGTCAAATAATGAGCGGTGGGTCTGTTGATGTCAACTTTTCGGATAGATTAGACTAACCGTGTACAAAATAATTCAGATTTTTGGCAGTGCGTCTTTAAAAATATAAAATAGAAAATATCGGATATAATTTTTACTACAAAACGTGAATACTGAAATGAAGTGAAATCAAACGTTGAATGTTTTGAGGTTATTTCTGATGCTCTTACATATAAAAATAAAGCACATATGTGAATGTCTTTTAAAAGAGAATTTCTCTATATCAATTTGACATAACCAGATGCATAGCTAACACTACTGTCGTGATAACTGGTAGCGTTACTACTTTGTGAATATCCTATCCACTTGAAAACGATATCATCGTCACGAAGCAAAGATTTACCATTGACTGCTTCATACTCTTCAATAAGTTTCAAAACTATACTGATTGGCTTTTGACCACAGATTGTATTACCGGTAAAACCGATATACTCTTTCCATTTAGCATAAGATCCTGATGTAGCTATCTTCATTGCTTCTCTATCTAATATTTGGATTGACTCATATATAGGATTGTAACTTGACTTCAACATTGTTGACAGATGTAAGGTAATGACATCACTTTTCGATAAATCACCCTGAAGCTTGAACGGGACGTATTCAGTGTATCCAAATCGTGAACCCCAGTGACAAAAATCTGAGCTAATTATAAAAGTATTCTCTTCATTATCGAGGAAAGGAAGTAATGCTTGTACTATATCATTATTGAGCGAATCATCAAGACCACTTATCATTATTGGAATGATTTTGGGGATTCCCTGCGGTAAGAGTCTGGTTGCATAATGAATAAATGGTGTGTGCATCTCGAAAGAATGTTCATCATCATCTATGTCTTCACTCATGTATTTGAAGATCAGTTTTCCGTTTCTATTTATCATCATTATGAGATCTTTGATGACTTGTGTATCAATTGGAACATTTCCGAAAGGTGTTTCATACAGATCATACTTCGAAACCAATGCACTCGTTTTGAAATATACATGATGAGACGGACCTAACATGAAGACTCGTTTTACTTTTGAAGTATCCCAAACTTTGAACGTTTCTGCTAATCTTGCCCCTGAATAAGTATATCCAGCATGGGGTCCGATCAAAACTCTGGCACCTTCGATTGGGTTAAATACGTCAGCTGAATCGTTCATACCAGCTGATGTACCAAGTTTGAAATACTTATCTAATTGGGACAATAGTCGTGAAGGATCATTGGAATACCATGATCCAGCATGAGTTGCAGGACGGACACTTACCATTGTTTTGTTCAGGTTCAAAATTAAAATTGAAATTAAAGTTCCTGTCGATGTAACATGAATCGTCTTCACCAGACCAAATTCACTAAGACGAAAAGTGCTTTTGAATCCTTCAAGATATTATTTCTAGACAATTAGTGTTAACAAACACAATTGTGAACGAAAGAAAGTAGTATTTGCTAAATGAAGAAGTTCTTCTTATTCGAAGTCTGAGAAAAGCAACTTCTTGTATGCTTCAATTTATAACACTCCTTATAGATAAGCGCACATCCGTAACCCACCTGACTGAATTATATGTAGTTCGATAACGACTCAAAAAAATATTAAATTTGGCGAACTGCAAAATTCAGTTAAAATGATTATTCAAACATTTCTTTCACTACAAGCCTGTACTTTGCTCAATCTTATTTATTACGAGAGACGGAGCACAGTAGATTCTTTTTAATGCTAACATTTGATAAGATGATAAAACCCAATGGAGCGGTAACCTTGATTTTGCTACACAAGTTGAAATATTTTGTCTCGATCTTTGTTTTAGGATAAAGTTTACTATCAAGATAATATAAAATCTACACTGCTTAGTTAACAAATGTTTGTTCATCTATTATGTGCACTGAACGATATATCACAAGTGAGGTAACTTGATAATCATTTCAAGAGAATTTCAAAAGACCACCCGAGAGAGAATGATCCTTGACTACCAGTATGATAAGTTGAAGTTGATACGTCATCACATTTAGCTAGGCAGCTAATTTACTTTAAAAATCAATCTTTGAAAAATAGTGCTCAATCTACTACAATTTGAAGTTGCTTTTTTCATTGCAACTGAAAAATTCAAACAAGTCTAGAGTCGTCTATAACTTATATCTACTTACGCATTCGTTGTTCATTCGAATTTTGATTGACTTATCTTTATATTTAAAGTATTCCTAAAAACTCATAGGACTGAAAGAATCTATGTTCTTATTCATATTGCAAAAGAGCAACGCAAAGATTCAACGTTCGCGTTCAAGTCTGAAAGAATCAACTTCAGTTTGAAGAACTCCCTTTAAACTAGCTATAGAAGTTGCATTTTGCTCGAAACTAAAGTCGAAAATTGATGCACTGACAGGCTCTGTAGATTGATTTCTGACCTGAAATAAAAATGGATGACACAATGCTTCATTTATATCCAATCTTTCATATGGATCCCAGCATAACAAATTATCGATTAAATGAAGGGCTGGTCCGCAAGCATATGGGTAAACTTTATCCCAACTGACTTTACGGAATTGATGTCTTGGAGAAGCAAAAAATTTCCAACTATACTTACGCACTGTTTCTTGCTCTGGCGTTCCTAGAATTTGTATTATTTCGTTAATTTGATGCACTTGATCCTTGCCAGCAAATAAGGGTCTTCTTCCATATAATTCTGCCAAGATACATCCAGCTGCCCATAAATCAACTGGTTTACCATAGTTTTTGTATGATAAAATCAATTCTGGTGCTCGATACCATCTAGTTGCCACGTAGTTAGTTATCGGTAAGGATTTCTGCTGATGGTAATTTGGATTAATTCCTCTAGCTAAACCAAAATCGCAAATCTTAAGAGTACCTTGAACAGTAACAAGTATGTTTCCGGGTTTCAAATCTCTATGAATAACATCAGCGCTGTGAATATATTTTAAGCCACACAAAATTTGGTAAGTAAAATTCTTGATGTGGAACTCGGAGAATTGGGTTGCAGAGTAAATGATTCTTGCCAAATCGTAATCAGCTAAGTCTTGGAAGCAATAAAGTCCATCGTAGGGGGCATTATGAACAATATTCAAATCAACTAAGTTGACAATCTATACATTCGATGTTAGTTCAGCTTTTCAAGTTATGTGACGGAAACTGGTAAATAATTACATTTCTGTGACCTTTGAAATGCCTCATCAATTTGAGCTCTCTGACTGCCCTTTTCAAAAGGACCTCTTTATTGAAGATATTGGAGACCTTTTTGATAGCTAAATGGACAGTCTCATTATTATTTATCATAGCAGCCTTGGTATCAATAGCTGAGCAGACAACACCATATGATCCTTTTCCCAATACTTTTTGTATTTGGTATCTTGGTTCAACGGAAAAGTTGGCCTCCTTGTAAATGACATGCTCTTGCTTTGAATGGCTAACAAAACTTTTTGAGTTACTTTGATGGTGTGGTAACCGATGAATGGTCTTACCCGAAAGGTCCTTCGCATGACGGTAAGAGTCTTCCAAATGGACATTACTCTTAATCATTATACGAATGTTTTAGAGAAGATTGATATAGATCACTATTAACCGCCGTTATGATTTTTGTTTATTTGTGGAGATAAAAGCATTTTGAAACCAACTGCAAATTTGCCTGCAGGCTTCAAAAACAATCGCAATTACGTAATCCGTGTGTGGTCGTATTATGTAATATATTCTCACAAAAGAAAAAAAAAATTCGAGAAAAAGTCTGTCATCAATGAAAAGTCTAGTTGATTCATAGAGTAAACTTTTCAATTTGTGATTTGCCAACTAATCTTCAAAGACTACGTTATCTAAATACATAGTAAGAATAGAATAATTTGAAAATGAGCTCATCAAACTGCAGATTCTATGAAAACAAATTCCCAGAAGTGGATGAGGTCGTTATGGTTAACGTTCAAGAAATCGCCGAAATGGGGGCCTACGTTAAATTATTGGAATATGACAATATTGAAGGTATGGTTTTATTGTCAGAATTATCAAGAAGACGTATTCGTTCTATTCAAAAATTAATTCGTGTCGGTAAAAATGAAGTTGCCGTTGTTTTGAGAGTTGATAAAGAAAAAGGTTATATCGATTTATCAAAAAGAAGAGTATCAGCTGAAGATATTGTAAAATGTGACGAAAGATATAACAAATCGAAATCAGTTCATTCAATTTTAAGACATTGTGCTGAAAAATTTAACGTTTCCTTGGAAGTATTATATAAATCTATTGGCTGGCCATTAAGTAGAAAGTATGGTCATGCTTATGATGCATTCAAATTATCAATTACTGATCCAACTATATTCGACATCGTTGAAAGCCCATCTACTGATATTTTAGAAGAATTGAAGTTATACATTTCAAGAAGATTAACTCCACAAGCTATTAACATTAGAGCTGACGTTGAAGTCTCTTGTTTTAGTTATGAAGGTATTGACGCTATCAGAAAAGCCTTAAGGGCTGCAGAAGATGAATCAACTGAGCAAATGAAAGTCAAAGCCAAATTAATTGCTGCTCCTTTATACTTCATCTCCACTCAAGCTTTAGACAAAAATCAAGGTGTTGCTCTATTAGAAAAGTCAATTGAAAAGATAAACCAATCTATTGAAAGTGCAGGAGGTATCTGTAAAGTTACCATGGCTCCAAAGGCTGTTACTGCTACTGAAGATGCTGAACTTCAAGCATTATTGGAAAGAAAAGAAGCTGAAGAAAACGATTCTTCTGACGAAGAGGAAGAATAAGCACTTCAAGAAGCAAATTTTCACTATACATTTTAACCCTAGAAATAGTTGATTTTCTCGACTAAAGCTTAAAATTATATCAAGCACTCGATTATTAGGAAGTGTTGCATCATCTTGTAAATATCATGATGCATTTCACATGTCTACCCTCCATCTTAGTTTTGTATGCCTTTTACTAATATAGGTTACTTTATTTTGTATATTAGTTCATATGTATAATTATACACCTATTATTTCATTTGCGTGACACTACACTAATTTGTTTCACGCATGTCGCATTGATTATATATATTTGTGAGCCCACCACATATTGTGCTGAAATCATACAAAAAAAGGTTCAGATTTTGTAATGATAATCTCCCCTTTATTAGCTCGTTCCACGATATATGGCGGTAAATTATTCACTAATTGGCTTGAAATTCGTAAGTCAACTAGTGATTGTGGAATTAGCAATTGATCTAAATTTGTTAATTCTTGATTTCCACTCAAATCCAAAACTTTCAAGTTGTCTCCAAATTTACAATTTTTCAAAACTTTTAACTCATTGTAAGCTAGACTTAAGGACTCTAGAGAGTAAGGAAACTCAACTCCCTCCACCAATTTTATTGAATGGTATCCAAGTTTTAATACTTTCAAGTTTGGTGGAAATATTACATCTTTCAACGTAGTTATGTGTTTTTCGTGTTCATCGAAATCAGGGTCTATTTCGAAATCCAATAATTCTAAAGAGTCTGGAAATTGAACATTTTTTAAGGTAGTTATCAAATTATTTCCAAGATAGATTTGCCTTAGAGAAGTGGGAAACTGGACTTTATTCAATGTTTTTATGTTATTATGAGCCAAATATAAACTTTCAATTGTGTTCGGTAACTTCAAAGGGTTTATGCTATTTACACCATTACACCCCATGTTCAATTCTTTTAAATATGATGGTAGTTTCAAGCCTCGAGTATTTGTCATCGACTGTTGTAAATTAAGAGATATTAACAGTTCAGGAAATTTCACACCGGTCATCGATTCATTTGGAATACATGATAAATCCAAATACACTAAACCATCTGGGAATTTAGCACCTCTTATACATTCAATAGGGTTAAAGGATACCGATAATGACTTTAGGTTTCTTGGAAAATTGACACCTTTTAAACTTTCAATACGATTTTGAGAAATATCAAGATTTAATAGCATTGGTGGGAATTCAACATAATCCAAGAAGTAGATTTTGTTGTCAACCAAACTCAATCTTTCCAATGTATAAGGAAAACTTACATTATCTAGGCTAGAAATTGATCCTCTGTACGCGATCAATACTTTCAACTTGGGGGGCATTTTGAAACCAGCTAAAGTCTCTAAGGAAAAACCACCACCAAGATTAATTACTTCCAATGAATTAGGAAATTTAACACCAGGTAAAAACCTAATGAAATTTTCCCCGTAGTCAAATATTCTCAAATTTTTCCAGTTTTGAATATCATCTTGAATTTCCTGTCCAAGTTTGGCCAAATCATTTCTTTCGGTCAAATAAACTGTATTCAATTCGTACTTATTGATCACTGAACAATGCGCAACTTTTTCACCAGCCACTTGATTTAATACATCTAGAAACCTCTTATACTCTTTTTTTTCAAATTCCTTATATTCTGACCATTTTTTTCTATGATCGAAATGGAAATGATAGCCAATTTCAGTAGCATTCGTGATGAATTTGGGTTTGCCTTCGATTACATCAGTCATTCTTTTCAAATTGCTTTCAAATTCATCATTGTACTCTATTGTGAGGTTTAGATAGTAAAACGTCTTTTTTGATTCCTCAATTTCTTTCAAAAAGTCATTGATAGAGCTTAGCTCTATCACGGTCAATTCCTCATTATTGAGCTTGCTTAAGTCTTCGATTTGATTTCTAGAATGAGAAAATCGGGGCTTGTCGTACAAAATCACTAATCTATTTCTCTTTTCTGTTGATACTAGTGAGTTTGATAACTTGATAGATGCGTTGAATGAATTTTGTGGGTGGGGATGTATGGTTGAGTTGGAATTTATAGGGAAAGCTTGGGATATATTTGTGGACGTTTCTGAAGAACTACCAAGCTTTCCGATGTTCAGATAAATAGGTGAATTACCCGAATTCATTGGTGAGGCAGCTGAGCTTGGGGTGTTTTTACCATTTAGAGACCTATCGGCTAAGGCGAATTTTTGATTGTTGTTTTGATCGCTAGGCATCAGGTATTGCACATTGTTCACAGAAGATAAGCTAGAGTTTATTGATGGTTGTGGAACTTTAGCAGTAAGCGGTTGGTTTGACAACTGAAACGTTGACAATGACGATGTTTGATTTGGTGTTGACAGTTCTTGATTTATCGCTGATATCGGCTCTTTATTCGATGGTGATGATGTGTGTTGAGTTAGTGTTGATGTTGAGTTTTGGTTTGGTGTTGATGAGTGTTGACGAAGTGTTGATGTTGGCTCTTGATTTGATGATAAAGAGGGCTCTTGATTTGAGACCGATAACGGCTCTTGATTTGACGCTGAGGACGAGCCTTGATTTGCTGTATTTAATGAGTATTGATTAATTATTGATGTTGGCTCTTTATTTGATGTTAATGATGGCTCTTGATTTGACTTTAATAACAGCTCTTGATTTGACGCTGATAATGAGCCTTGATGTGATGCCGATGGTGAGTGTTGGTTTCGTGTAGGAACAAGCAGCTGTATAGAATAGCTTGAGGAGTCTGTATGCGCTGAAGATTCTTCTGGTTCCTGGGATGATTTTAGTTTTGCATCACCGTTCAATTCAAATGTAATGGGATTCACTTTATCTATCGTTTCTTCTTTTTGCTCCAACTGTTTGGACAAATTCAATTTATCTTCCGAGAAAGTTTTGGATTCCTGTTTTATAAGTTCATTTTGAGAATCTAGTCCGATTGGCATTTTATCTTCAAGTAAAATTAATTCTTTTACTTCCTGGTTTTCAATGCCTTTTGCGGATTCATTATTCAATTGCACAGGTGCAGAATTCTCAGGTAGATCTTCTTTATCTGAGGTATTGAAGCCTTCAGAAATCCTCGATACATCATCTTTAATCTCGGCACCTGGGTGTGGTTGTGTATTTATTATAGGATCAGAGATTTTTTCAAATGTTTGTGGTGGTGCATTTTTTTTATCGTTCAAACTTATAGGGCTTTTCATTGATCCTGTTGTTTCTTTATTTGAAACTGCAGTTGCTTCGGGTATCAATGTATCTGTTTTTGCTTTTTTTGATGGTGGTTCATCGACTTTATCATCAATGTCAGCAGCATCTCCCACATCGGAAATATTTGAAAGGTTGGATAGATCCTTAAAACCATTGACGGCTTCTGAGTCTGGTGCTTTCTTTGGCATTTGTGATGAAGGAGATGACTCGCCTTTTGAGTCAAAATCTACACCCGACTTCTTGCTTTGGTCTATGGCTTGCGATGCCTCTATGGATTTTATTGTATTATTATGACTGATTTCATCCATATTATCATGGTATGAGAGTTTTTATATGTAGTGTGGTGAATGATATCAAAGATAAGCTTTTGTGAGATGATACAAATGTTTCACTTTTCTTTGTTTATTAAAAAAGTTTGCGAGAAATTTTACATGCAGTCTTTTGAACTACGAAGTACTTCGATGCTACATGATAATAAAGTTAAGCAATGCTTGAATATGAAAGTCTAAAACCATGAACGGTATATACTGAATAAGACTTGGTATTCAAATTGGGTACATCGAATGAATAACTATGCTGTGATGGCAATATTAAGTTTACATGTTGACGCCTGTTAGATATTTTCAAATAATAGCGTTGATATTTTTGAAGAACTGTATTATGTATGATAGCTTGCCAAATGCAACTTAGCTATACAGTAACTTCTGAACAATAAATAAACCGATAAAAGGTATCTAAATTATGATGTAGTATCATCAAATAAAAAAATGGGTATTGAAAATATGCGTAATATGTAGAAGTCTACAATATGTTTAATTTGCAAACAACAAGTGCGCCGTGTATATTCATGATATTTTTGAGTTCAATAGTTCCCTCAAGTTACATGGTGCAATCAAATGTTTTTCACGTCTAGTATGTGAATTATCATTTTATGGAAAGGAACCGAAAATTGTAATTGGCCTAAGTCTGGATCAATTTCATCACCTCCGATCTTATCTCTAGCATTTAAATATCCTCTTAGCAATAAAAGAGACGTTGCCGAAACGAAAAATGATACACCAACAAATATCGTAGTATCTAAGTATTTACCGGGGCCTGTAGAATCCGTGGTTAAAGCGACCCCTGCCCATGTACTGAATAGTCCGGCCAATCCCAAGAACGACCAAACCATACTGAACGCAACATTCAACTTTTTGAGACCCACTAATCTAGCTATAATTACGGGAAGTGTTCCGTAGATTGACCCCATAATCAGCCCTATTATCAATCCAAAGCATATCAAAGTTGCATAATTCCTAGCTGGAATATACATTCCTAATGCAAAAATTGCGCATAAATAGTACACGATTGTTGCGATATTCAAAGGGCCGAATCGACTAGCAAACCATCCAACAGCTGGTCGACCTCCCGCCAGCCCTAATTGAATCATTGCGGCAACAATAGAACCTTGAAAGGACGAGTAGCCCAAACTAACAGTGAAATTAACAACAGTATATAATAAAATCACATATGAAAACATACATGTGACAACAAATACAATAAGTAGATAAAATCCAGTACAGCAAGCAACGTCTTTATCAAATACACTGAATTCAATCTTAGATTCAACCCTAGTTCTTACAAGTAAAGTGGCCACCCAAATAACAAAGAAACAAATAAAACTTTGGGATCTCAATGCCCACCAAATAGATTTTACTTCAACGATTTTTTGCATACCCAAATTGAAAATAATACCTCCGATACCAGATCCAGCTGTTGCTATACCACTGGCTAAAGCTCTCTTCTTTTTAAACCATTGTGGAAGTATAGTAAGAGATGGTAATGAGATTAATGACAAGCCAATGCTATTCATGAGACCTTGCGTTATATATAATTGCCATAATGAATTAGTATAACTGGCCAAAAAGACTCCCAAAAACTGAAAAATGTTACCAATGATAATCATGGCTCTTACACCTATTAATCCTTGCACGTAATTTATAATCGGACAAAAAATCAACATAAGCCCGAACGCAATACCACCAATAATAGCGAAGTCAGTTTTATCAGCTCCATCAAATACCTTGTGCTCCAAATAGTAGTCCATGTAGGTACCATAACTCAGATTAGCACCCCAAGTTCCGAAATTCAATAAAAAGACAGCAAAAACAACCCACCACCCTTTACCACCATCAGGGATATCATCAATATTTTGTTCTTCCTCTTTCTTTTCAAGGTCATCAAAAGAGTTATCAATTTCATACTGAGAGCTTCTACTTTCACTTTCTCTGGGACCATAGTCTGGATGATCATTATATGTAGTATCTGAAATTGACTCATTATTCGAAGGCCCTTGTTCATTATCCTTATTTTTGGTATACTCTGCCTGACTTTCGCTATGTTGTATTGAAGTTTCGGGCGATGAATTAGTAATTTTATTATCGGAATTCGACATCTGTTTTTGCTCGACGCTTTCCTCTCCACTCATTGTACTTTGAGAATGCTTGAATAAAATTAAAAAAATTGAGGGACTTAATGCATCAAGAATATAAATTTTATATAAGTAATAACAAATTAAATCTATTTCGTAGAACAAGAGAAGTTCAATGAAAAGAACAAGATATGGTAAAGGACAAATAAGCAATCAGAATTTCTTTGTTTCAAAACAATTGGGAAGTGTTGTTCTGAAAAAAAGGCTCACCGTATAGTGTCAAAAAGTTGTACACATTGAAAAACAAAAAAAAATTTTAGATAAGTAGTCATCATGCATATTACCATTTTGACCGGTCGGTACGCCGATTTTCTCCATTTCTTCAAATCTATCTAGTCTGAGTAAATAGTAGGATGGGAAATACGGGCATAGCAGTAGCTCTCCATTCCCATCAGGACCTCTCGTTCAGTTTGAAGTAGAAGTTAGTTACAAGCACGAAACGGCTGTATTAGACTTGAAAATGTACTTCGGAGAACCGACCATGTTTACCGTAGAGAGACAAATGGGTAATGCGCAGAGGATTACAAAAGTGGAATATTCGAAGATTAATGCGAAATTTCAAGTCAGCGAGTTGAGCTAAAAAATGTCGGGATCAAAGCAAAAAACACCGAAGGCCAATTTAATCATAGAATCTGTTGGCATTGGAATAAAATCACTAGGAAATCCGTACACCATATAAGGCCCGTACATCATTTAGGTAGGTTAGACGCAGTGTTGATTATTTAAGACAATGTCGCAGCTGAGTGAAGCGA